>VZRX01015090.1:0-20954 GCA_013398075.1 Notiomystis cincta
TCTCTATATCTATCTCTATATCTCATATACTTCCCATGGTTTAACTGACTCCTTGAATTATGTCTCCTTTCCTGGCTTTTCTTTTCATTGCATTACTTCTGCTTTTGGTTTTCTCTCTTACCTGTGTCTCTGGATTCTATCATGTTGCAGCAATTTTCAGTAGTTGTTCTTAATTTTCTTTTCTTTCCTCTCAGTCAGTGCCTCATCTTCATCACTCTCTACCAAGTCATGCAGATCTACTCATGTATTATCCTCAGCTCCTGATTTTCAGCAATATTAGAAAAAATGGGCTGTGGAAAAGAGTTTTCCCAGACATGTTGATTTTTATAAGTGAACTTTAGTAACAGACATTGGATGTGAATGGTCAGGCTAAACTTACGTGTTTCATTTTTGGGTGCATTTCTTTATTATTCACCTTTCCTGTTGATGGAGTAGGAAATCAAGTTCATAAACTCTGGATGGCAGTTTATTTTTCTTGTTTTCTTTTTTTTTTTTTTTCCACTTCCAATTTTCCTCTCAGGCAGTATTATTAACTGCCTTATTGGAGATTGAGCTTTCCCATAAAAAATCATGAATACAACTCAATATTTGTGAGCAGGATTGCTATAAAACCTCAGTAACAGTGTGAGAAATGCAGAAAAAAGAATAAAGAGGGCTTCAAGATTGTTTGTTTCTCTGGTTGTTTATGAAGGCCTTGAACTCTCTATATCTTTTCTGTGGGCTTTCTTGAGAACATTGCTGGAGCATTTTGGGTGGATGCATGGAGTGATTGCTTCTCAGAAAAGATATCAAATTTCTTGCTCTCCTCTCAGATGACAGCTTTCCAAAATGAAGGCATTGGAGTTGTGTAGATGACATAGGGCCAGAACAGGAAAGAAGGGAGGAAGAAGCAGTTTCTCCAGTTTTTACTGCTTATTAGTTCTCTTCTGCTCCACCTCCCACCCCCTTAGACCCCTCATAAATTCTGTAGTTTATGAGGTAGTCTTGCCATTCAGAAAAACAGATAATTCTATTTCTTGAAAGGCAGGAAGGTGTTGTGGTTTTTGTCTGTCTAGGGAAGGAAAACGCTACCAAATTACAGAATTTGGAGCTGGATATCAGGAGTGCAGCCTAGAGGCCACATGCACCTGATCTGGTCTTTGCACCGTGGTGCTATTCCTGCATAAAAGCAGTGTATATACAGCAGTGGTTTCAGGGTAACTGTTAATACCTTATCTCTTCCCTATTTTGGGCATCCTGGTATCAGATGAGGGCCACAAGTCTCCTTAGCTGGAGTGATCCTGTAACAGAAAAGGGTTTAGTTGCTCCAGTAGGCACAGGGTTAATCAAAAGAAAGAAAGAGAGAAAGAAAGAATGAATAAATGTTACTCCTGCTGGGCTGCATAATGATGTGTGTGCCTTTTAGGTAGGAAAGTGAGTTGTATTAAAAATGGTAATTCTTCCTATACACTCAGTTAAAAATACTCTTAAAATAAAAAAGGTTTCTGTGTTTTAAAATACTTTCAAAGCCATGAATGATGTTTTTCTCCTCTTTTCCATCTAGGAGGATTATGAAAAAAGTAACTATGGAGCCTTCAGAAAGACTGGCTAATCTCCAGGCCCTGTGGGACAGTCAGACAGTGGCAGAACTTGGACCTTGTGGTGAGAATGAATTTAAATGCTCAAATATAAAAGGGCTGGAATTGCAGTGTCAGGAAGTTTAATTCTATTTCTGGCAGAAGCTTGTAAAGGTGTAATTAGTTTTAAGGTGTAATTAGTGTGAAGCAGACTTCTGATTGGTAGGTGAAGGCACTATATTAAGCTTTCTTGCAACTTACCAAGTGAAGATAGGATAGTCTCAGTTCCTTTCATAAGCACAATGGACAGTCTTCTGAGAGAAAAAGAGGGTGAGTTCTGAAAAACTGGATCTCTGAGTATTGAAATGTCCTTTTAGATGTGCAGTTGTTTGCTTGTTTGACTGTGATGTTAAATAGTCTGTCGGGTTGTTTGTAGGAGGCTTTTCGCAGATGTATGCCTGTGTTTGTGACTGGCTTGGATTTCCCTACAGAGAAGAAGTGCAGTGGGTAAGTGCATGTCTTGTTCTGAAGCTCTTTTCAGCTACCTGTATACTAATGATCAAAGAACAGGTAAATCCATAGTGCTTGACAAAAAAAACCCCAAACCACTACAGTTCTGTAAAGATGCCTTTGGTTATGTATTTCTAACAGGATGTTGATACGATTTATCTGACACAAGATACCAGAGAGTTGAATTTGCAAGACTTCAGCCACCTTGACCACAGGTAACCCATGTGCAGTAATGATGCTAATATTGGTGAAGTGGGATGGCCCCATAGCTGTTACTGGAATGTGTAGACCTGTGAAATGACCATCTGTAGCATTTTAGTTTTCAGCACGAAGCCGCTGTTTTTGCACAAAAGCCCCATGGAAACCACATTTCATTCAGGAGCCTGAGATGATAAATATATTTTCTTTTTGGAAGCAATCCAAAAAGTTAGCAGATAGATACTTTTCATGTGATGGCGGATATAAGAGCTTAAATTCAGCAGATAAAACATGCAGCTACATCTGGTGGGCAAAGCAAAAAAGGAAATTATGAAAATTTACTTCTGCAGAATCTTTTTCTCATGGTATACACAGTAAAGGAAATTAATTTTTGTTAGCAAGTCACGAGAAGATTTAAGTTGTTCAACTGAATTCCAGCCAGTTGTCGCTTCACTTATTATAGATGCTATCAAAAATATGTACTTCCAGAAAGGAACTAATTGAGGGTAATTTTGCTGTGAGATGCTGAAACTTAGCTAAGTGTTGTATATAGTTTACTGAATTTAGCTGGCTGAGAAAATTGGATTCTGAGAAAGTTGAATCTGGAGATATTACAAGTAGGAGAAAAACAGGAGGGAAGCTTAACCAAAATTCATCATTATACAAAGGAAATTGCAAATTTAAGAAAGTGTAAATAGGATAGAGAAAGTATTTGTTTCTTTGGGAGAACCCAGTGAAAGAATTAAGAATCTACCACATGTACAATGTTAGAATACCATAACAGAAAGGCTGAACCTGGAGGTAGATAAATAAGAGTATTCTGCCACAGCATTCTTTGCATCTTTAAGCTGTCTGGTATGTGAACTCACAGAATGCCCCATTCAGATACTTAGCTCAGTTTCTGTGACACATTTTCACAGTCTGCAGTGAATCCCTTGGCAAAGTTAGCAAGCAGTATATCTGTGTTGGCTAATTCAGAGGTAACTCAACACTGCAGGGCTGCAACTGGTGCATGACAGATGTAGCCAAAGACTCTTTCCTTGGTTAAGCCTTGCTGAAAGAGAGGATAAGGGGAGGAATGCTATTAAGCACAAGCAAATTTGGGGCAACAACTTAATGATGCTTTAAACATTTATTGCAAGATGAAGTGATGAGAAGACTGTGGGGCATTCCTGAGAAAGTGACCTACAGATAGCCAGTCTCAATAGATGTTAAATGTTTCTACTTTTTCCTAATAAATTGTACATAGAATTTTTAAATATTTAGAATCTATCAGCTGGTGCAAATGAGTTTGGCTTCCAGAAAATGAAATAATAGCTTTGTTGTTTTAGAAAAGCTTTTCATTGAAATATACCTTACAATATTGATGTTGCTGAAGAAATACATTTGTGGTTTTGAGAAAAGTCTTTATTAAGTGTTTCATGATCATCTAAGTCCAAAGATTCAAATCTATTTTGGAGCCATGCTCATGCTGTGGAATCCATCTTGTGATGAGAGCTTCTACATGTTGAAGACTGAACTGAGGAACATTTTGGATTGAAATTTCAAGAAAATTAAAATTTTAAGAAAGCCAAAACCTTGTTATTCACATAAAATACAAATCAGGAATTGAAATCCTAGTCAATTCAAGAATGTATGTAAGCATTTTCCAATATATTTAAGACAGTGGGACTGCTATAAATTCACAGTATGCCATTATACTTTGGATTTTGAGAGATTGTTGCATATCTCATCCACTTAATTTTTGGGATTGCTGAACTGCTGTAGTTGTCATTTTGTAGTAGCTCTGAATCAAGGCAGGACAGGTACATCAGTTGTCTAAATACAGGGGCTGTGCACTGCAAAAACAAACAATGTGTGTTTTTCCAAGTAAAACATTTCTGTTAAAGGTCAACAGAAGATGGCATGAATTATAGATGAATTTGAGTTCCCAGAGCATCACAGCATGGCTTGCTGCATGGGAACATGACTTCTGAGGTTTTATCTGAAGTTATGTTGTGTTGTGAACCATATAATTATTTAGCAAAGAAAAAGGGGGGAAAAAAGACTCAGAGTGATAAGAAGTGAAAAGGGCTTATTTGATACAGTAGCATGATTTTCATCTGTGTAGCATATGTTTCAGCTTATTTGGACATTCAAAAAATGTTAAGAGAAGTGAGATTGTTTAGATTTTTTTCTTTGTGCCATCTTAAATGCACTGGAGGACAGAGATGTTGAAAAAAATGGGAATGCATTAGATAAGCTTGAATCCTGTTGAGACTTGGAGAGATTGTCTGCATTCCAGAAGAACAGAATCTGTTTTCATTTTAAGATGGCACAGATTTATCTTTAATAAATATTACTTTAATCTGGATGGTAATTTTAATTAGTATAAGCATCTCAGTGTAACTCAATGAGGGAAAATTATGAGAAGGCCCTGCTTTTGGAACTGGTTCTTAGCTTTCTTTCATACCATACTGAAAAAGAATTCAGGTTAATACCACATCTAGACTGTAATAAAATAAAATGAATAAAGCAATGTATAATTTTGAAAAGAAAAACTTGATAACAAAAATATTGAGGTTAAACAAGCTTAGAGCAAGAGAAGGAGTAGAGGTAAATTCCTGAAGGAGACCCTCGTGGGTCAGAAGCACCTTCAAAAATTGGAACAAAAACGAAAAGAAAAAAAAAAAAAGAAAAAGAAAAAAAAGGTCTTTCCTTAGAATCTGATAAAGCAAGGTTTCTAGACAGTAGGTACAGCTGCTTGCAGAACAGGCAGGGGTTCCATTGTCTGCAGACGTGTTGGGACTAAGGGGAAAAGGGGGTGTGGAGGGGAGTTAGCAGTTGGTGTTTGTCCCAGGCAGTATCTGTGCTAGACTGGGGTTTGAACAAACAGGCCTTGGACACTCCAGAAGACTACACTGTTCAAGAAACATTGTTGCAGCTGGACAGGAATATTTTAAAACAAATCAGTCCTGCTGATTAGCAAGTTCTCATCTTTTAGATATTTCTTGAAAGTGTCATAGCTGTGCCACTGAGACTGAGCACCCCTTGTCGTTCAGCCATTTCCCTTGGAGCCAGAGAAGGAAAGGGGAGAGAGGCACAGCCTCTGGCAGGTTCTGTCTGCAGCCACTCTCCTGCCCAGAAGGTCCTGAGCTCGGGCCAGCCCTCCAAGCTGGCTTACCAGCTCCCTGGTAGTGAGAACACTTGCAGTCAGTGAGCCCCAACTGTGTCCCTCTGCCCTTTGAAGGAAGGGGGCTGCTGATGATGGCTGAAATGCGACTGCTCGTGGTGCCTTCTGCCACTTTTGGAGGTGGTGGTCCATGGCATGAACAGCTGTGCTGCTCCAGTGTCAGCCTGCCCATTGCTTGCCCAGCTGTGCTGCCTGGTCACTGCTGCATGAATAAACCAAAATTTCACCTGAAAAATTGCTCTTACATTCATTCCACTGCCAAGGCAAAGGCACTGGCAAGAGAGGCATCAAAGCTGCTAATTCATTACAACTGCAGAGGAGGAGCAACCCTCTCCTCTGTGTGTGTGTGGACATTCCACACTCCACAGAAAGATTCCTGCCTGCCCAGCCTAAGGGGAAAGTACCTCTGGGTTGTTATTTTTTCTCACCCAGCGTTTCACCAGTTAGTTATTGCTTTACATGGAGATGAAGAGTGTGTGTGTGTGTGTGTGTGTGTGTGTGTGTAGGAACAAGACCAGTGTGGTGGACAGAAATGAATCTGTACACTCCATGAAGCTGCTGAGCCTCTGCTGTGCCTGTGGAAACGAATTCACCACGCAACGTGATGTGTGCTGGGAGCAGGATGGAAAGATGGCTTAAATCCTTGAAGGGCACCCCACACTAGTTCCTCTGCAGGAGTGTGAAAATGGTCTATTTGCATGAGCTTCTCAGTTGGTGGGCTACAGCCTTTTGCTGCAAAATGCCGCCCCTTCGATCTGGTACCTTAGTGATGCTCCTACTTCCAAAGGCAGCCACTGCAGTTCCCAATATAGCCTGGGGAATGCCTGTCCACCTGATGTCACCTTGTCTCCTGGCTTTCCCCTGTGGTTAACAACCACCCCCAAGTCTCTGCATGTTTGCAGAGGAACACTGGAGGAGAGGAAGAAGAAAAAGAAGATGGGAGAAGGGAGCTGCATGTTAAGTGCAGAGCGGTGCCTACCTGCATGTGTCCTGAATGAAGAGCTGAGGGGGATTTGGACCAGCTTATAAAAGCCAATACTTTTAAATTACTCCCTAGAAAAACTGAGGCTTGAATGGCACTGTTTTGCTGGTTCAATAACATAGTTTGTGTATGTTTACAGCTCTCTATTTCATTATAAAGACAAGGGCTTTCTAAGCAGCTGTTAAGCCTCTGTGTAGGTGTATACAGGTATTTGAGATGCAGCACCAAACTGATCCAAGTGCTGCACTGCTAAGTGGTGTGAGAGTGCTTGATGAATGATTGTGCTGGGGGGCAGCGTGCAGACGTGACATTTATCAACGTCTGCTACTGGAGAAACTTAACAGAGGGAGAGCAGATCGCGCTAAGAGGCTTGGAATGAAGAAAATGGGAATCATTTAGAATTTCATTTGTGAAATCCCTTTTACAATTAAGGAGGGTTTGTGCTGAATGTCGCTTTATCCCGTTGCAGGTCCCCTGTTTCCTGGGGGAATTTAACTGTAGAGGTGAGACAAGGAGGTGTTCTCTAGCAGCATTCAGTCATGGAATTATATTAAATCATCCGACTGCCAAAAAGCTTTTTAGCGTCATGCTAAATTATAATTAGAGGTGATTAAGAAGCTTAAACATGTCACAGGCTGAAGAAAAAGTTATGCTAAAAGTAGGAATGGCAGCCCAGACTGATTCCTGGTTTTAAAATTCATGCTAGAATGTATGCCAGTTGGCCAGTCAAAAATTTTTATTAAAATAAGGGGAAGATATGCAGCTGCTGCTGCTGTTTTTTTAGAATGCAGAGCTTTCTATAATGGGGATGGCAGGCAATTAGCATTGCAAAACTATGGGGAATGAGACATGGAAGAACACTTAGGAGATTGTTTCACATGACAGTTATATGAAATGTGTGTAAAAGTGTTTTTCTTTTTCTAGAGACTTAATACCTATAGTCGCTGCTCTGGAGTATAATCAGTGGTTTACAAAGCTGTCCTCCAAGGATCTGAAATTAGTAAGTAATAAATTGAAACAATATATCTGCTTCTACCAGGCTGTGCTGTGTTTTAAAGTGAAATTTTTTAGGCAAGTACAACTGGGAAATCTATTGCCAATTTTTTTATGTGCTTTAATCATATAAGTAAAAAAAAAACTTGTCAGATAGTCAGTTCACACCATAAAAAGACTGCTGAAAGTGAGGTCTTGTCAAAATTTCAACTAATACAGTTTGAAAACTTTGTTGGGTTATAATAGTAGCTCGTAAAACTGCTTCATTAGGCTTTGCTGACTCCCCCCCACAGTATTAGGTGACCCTAAAGCAGCCAGAAATTTTAGTTGCTTTTTGGAGGTGAAAAGAAAATGCCAAGATTCTGGGTTTTTTTCTTGCATAAAGCAGTTTTCTCTGTGTGATTTTCATTGCAACTCGATGACTTTCTCACCCAGTTTTCCAAAGCTCTGATGTGTGGCATAGGTATTTTTCCATATCAGTTTTCATTCTTAAAAGCAAAAAGAGGATATATATATAAACAAGTTGGACTACTGAAAAAATGGCCAAGAAAAGCAGTAATTTATGATGTTTTAAATATATCAAAATACACTACCTCTTCTAAACTTGAAAGTTTATAGTCACAAGTGGAGTTAGTGCCTTACTTCAGAAATTGCTTTCATGCTCGCCTCCAGAAGTTTTTGCCTTTAAAAATTAAGTTTCATCTTGTTTAAATTGATGCCATGTTACTGATCTGTAAAGCTTTCTTTACATTTCTAAGCTATCATTTTCCATTAAAATTCAATAGAAACTTATGTGATTCCTGGCAAAAGAGTAGGCAAAAATCTTCTTTCCTGCTGGGACATCTCACTCAAAGTTATGCATGGAATGAAGCTGGTGGTATTTTTAATGCCATTGTAGTTTGCTAAAATCAACATTGTTAAAAGGTACAATGCAATTAATCAGTTTCTGCTTCAATGAAATGGGATAGTTTGCTTAGTTAGAAGACTGGCTGGTGTAGTTTGCTTAGAACAAAACCTGGCCCTGTCATCCATCTGGGGTACATTTATGTGAATATATTTTGGGTTTTTTTCTTAGCAGCTTTTCTGTGGAAAACAAATAAACTTTGCCAGTCTGGAAAATGCATCAGTTACTCAAGAAAACCCAAATCCCTTACCTTCCACACATTCCATTTTAAGTCAAAAATGAGGAAAATGTAGATTATTGGACAGTAAATCCATGCCATAAGAACACTGCCATGGGTCAGGATGAGGTCAGACGTATCCGGAGGCCATCGAGTGCATTGTTTCACGAGTCCCACTCTGACATTGTGTTTGATGGGCAGTACCCATGGTGATTTTATAGTACAGGCATGAAGCTTTCCACTTGCAGTCACAGTACTGTAGAAAGATTGGGATAATATTCTGAATTATTAAAATATGGGTGGTAATGAAAGAATTGGGAAGATGGCTGAGTTGACAGGCTTCACCAGAAATTATCAACCTTTACCATGAAAAGGATTAATAAGATTTTCCATGTGTGGTAGAGCAGATTTATTTTGTTTAGGGGTTTTTTTGGACATTCAAATAGTTTAAAAGTAAAAAAAAAAAAAAACAAAAAACCAAACCCTGAAAAATACACAAACTGGAAAATGTTAGATGGTCATTAGAGACAAAGATATCCCAGGTATGAATGTCACGTTGTTGTTTTTAAAGGCAGATAACAGAATAGTTTCAGCACTTCCTGATCATGATTGAAATTCAGCTTTGGATATCACATGAACACTGGTTAGTGTGAGTTGTGGAGGGGAAAAAGAAAAGTCAAATCCAGAAGCAAAATAAAAGTTTATAATAAAAGGTGATGAGGTACAGAGTTCATTGCACAGCTTTTGAATGATTAAGGTTTTCGCTCTCTATTTGAATGAGCAGAGCAAACAAACTCTTTTGTTGTCATGTTTTGTTCATGGTACTTGCAAATATCCATGTAAATTCTAGAATTCAACAACAGCAAGATCATGAGATGGAATTTGCTTCTGCGTAGGCTGGAAGAATTCATACTCAGATATACTGGCCCTTAAGCACTCATCCTTGGGAGTCTTTGGAGGACATATAGCTAGGGTGCTTTTGCTCCTGAGGTTTTTTGGGATTTTTGGCATATTGCCTTCTAACATCTTCCTTTGGGTTTAGTTGCCATTCCTGGTCAGGCTTTATTGCCCTTTGCACTAGTTACCACTTTTTTCTGGAGGAGTAGCATGTATATGAATAATACTTCTTTAAAAATTAAGTGAGAACTTTTTCTGAACCACATGATTTAGGTCGTTTTTACCATCACTGTAAAAATTCTGCCCTTTTTGGTTAGGTGTCCTAGTTCATTAATTACTTGCTTTTAGTCTGCCTCCTGCTTCTCTGAGTCTTTTCCAGAAGTCTTCTGTTGACTCTCCTGGATGTTTCTGGTATTTTTACTTCCTCTTTATGTGTAACAAGAAGATGGCTGTGGCCTGATCCCATTACGATGTACAGCTTAACTCAATAACTGTCCATTCCATGTCCATATTCTTTAACACTGTTCTGTCTTTTCTGTGGCAGTCCACTGATCTCTGTGAGCAGATTCTGCGAGTGGTGAGTAGGTCCAATCGGTTGGAAGAACTGGTATTAGAGAATGCCGGGCTTAGAACGTAAGTAACTCCTTCGAAATCTCGCTTTAGACGCCGCTTCCTCCCGCTGAAAGGGATGTGTGATGTGTCTTAGCCAGAATAAGCATTAAAAAAGGGCTGTGCTCCATGGCTGTCTAGCTCTGAGGAGCCTCTAGTCACGAGCTTTTTATCAAGTTTTCCAGAGGGCCCTTATGTCCAAGAAATCCCTTTAAACTGGTGTTTTTTAAGATTCTGCCTGGAGAGTTGGGTTAAGTGGAGCAAAGTGATTGAAAGGCAGCATAAACCTTAAACTGGCTTGTACTATCCCTCTCCAAATATGGCTCCAGCAGAAGTATCAGCACCTTTTTATCATTAAAAAAACAGTGGCTTAGGTTTTGTTAAAAAAAGCATATTATTATTCCATCTTGCCTAACACATTGTTGTTGTTTCATTTCCAAATGAGCTGGTGTTATCTTAAAGTGGATTGCTGTTTGCTCAAACATAACAGGGTTTCTACATTAACAACCTTTCTGAAGAAAGTAGATCAGTAAGTGTAATGGCTTGCCATTGACTTAAAGGGAAAATACATAGAAATAAGCCATACAATTAAATCCTTGCCTATGTTTTAAAAACAGTAAGTTGTAGTTACTAGGTGTTTGCTTTTTTGTCCCCCTTCACAGGAAATAGAAGCAAACTTGAAGTTACTTCCATCTGTGCTAGTTTGTACTTGTAATGTTTTAGTGTTAGGGTGGTGTCCAAGACAATGTAGACAAGATAAACTCTACAGCTAATGAATTTTTTGTTTAATTAGAAAAGCAGTGTAAAGGTGGGAGAATTAGAAACAAAGGGAAACAAGCACAGGGGAGATATTTGGTGTGCCTCACATTGTCTCCTATTGTTGGAGTCTTTTTCTCCCTTTTAAAGTGGACTTTACATTGAAATGCCTTTAAAAGAAAATTGCCTATATGACACAAGAAATTTGAGGTCAAGTTTGGAATAACACCTGAACTTTCTGATCACTAGTGCACTGCCTTTGCTAGCTGTCATTCAAACATAAGCCCCTGGTTTTATTCTCATTTTTCTTCCTATGTGTGCCATGAAATCTAGTGATAATCATTAATATTGAAGGCTACGTTGACTACCTTTGCACGTTGCCTCTGTTAATTTATCACAGTTGGATTAACTGCTTTCAGTTTTAACAGGACTTGACAGATAATCAACCTGTGACTTTGGTTTTCATGTCTCCATCTACATGCAGAGTGTTTGGCGTTGTGCCTCGGTGTGTATCTGTTCTGATCAACACTGTCTGTTTTTGCCAAGGACGCTTTTGTCAGTTTTGCCATTTTTCCTATCTGTTTGCTAGGAGATCCTGTTGTTCCTGAGTGTCTTCCTTCCCATGGCTTACAGACCAGTCATTTTTAATGAGCTGTGATAGAATGCCAAACCAGGGTTAAGGAAGAGCTACCAAGAGTAAAGCTGTAAGAAATAACCTGAGCAGCTGCAAGAGCATATTTCTTCCTGCAGCAGAGTCAATTTAAGACGATTCCATTCTTTTCTATCTCCAGCCACTCATTTCTGTGATTTGGTTTGGGCCACAGCCTCATAAACACTTGTCATCCTCCCAGATGATGAAACAGCAAACTATTGTGCAGTAGCAGTAATAAGGACGCAGAACTAGGGAAGTGTGAACTTCCTGTTGGGAAAAACAGGATATCAAATGAAAGCCTCTGTCTGATAAGATTTGTGCCAGTTTAGATGCTCTTGGAAATTTTATCCTCATTGCTGTTGCTCTAACTACACATAAAGGAAGGATGCAGTTCAGATTACATTGGAAGGCTTCAGTGCATACAGCAATCACTAATGTTTTGGTAAGTGTTTTAACTAACATAGGTGATGTCCAGATTTCAGGGAGAGGAGAGTAATTCAGGCTGGCCCAAGAAAATGAGCTCGAAAAGAGGGTTAATCCCTGAGGTATTTTAGAGGAATGGGACACTATGTGATAACCAAAATACTGATTTCTGAGTGGGCAGCTCAGACTATTGATTAGGCTGGGCTTTGGTGTCTGCCAGGCTTTGCAGCTTGCCCTGCCAGGCACAGACTGTGTACGCTGGGAGCTGCCCTTGGCCTGCCCTGTTGGGAGATGCTAAACTGCAAGGACTTGGATATCAGGAAAAGGTTCTTTCTTCCTCCAGAGGGTGATTGGGTACTGAAACAGGCTTCCCAGGGCACTGATCACAGCCCCAACCCTGCCAGAGCTCAAGGAGCGTTTGGACAACAATTTCAGGCCCATGATGGGGTTGTTGGGGTGTCTTGTGCCATGCTAGGAGTTGGACTTGATCCTTGGGAGTCCCTTCCAACTCAGGAGATTCTGTGATTTCCACGGAACTGCAAGACAGACTTTCCAGTCTGCAAAGGCCTGTTTGCAGGAGCTGGTGCAAGTGATTCATTTGCTGCACTTACATGCTCTCTGAAAGCTGGCAAGGAGAATGTCCCTGCCTCCTTTCCACCGTTCTTTGCAGTCCTGTTCCAAAGGGAGTGGCCAGCTGCCACATGGGGAACAACACAAGTGCCTGCAGCTGGTGCCCAGAGGGCCTTTGACAGGCATGTTGAGTCTTAGCTTACCCTTCTTGACAGGGTTTTACTGTCCTTAGACCTAACAGTGTTGCTTCCTCCCACACATCCTCTTTCTTTCCTGTTAGAGGGATGTTGTCTAGACAGATCTCAAGGAATTGTTTGGTTTGTCTGAGATTTCCAGATTGGTGGTATTCTTTCCCTTGATGAAATATCCTTAGTCTGTCATATGTATAGTTAAATTCAATCCTTTTGGGGCTTTACCTCCAAGCCTGAAGAAGCTTGTTTCAGCCAAGCATGGTTGTGTAATGTATACAGAGCAACTTTGATGCTTTATAGAAAGTTTCACATTCCAAACTTTCCAATGCTTACCAAACATAGACTTGAAGTGCATGCTCTGTTCATAAGTGTGCAGCCAAAAGGAGTAATACATTTTATTACTTGAAAGAAATAGTGAACAAAGGAGGGGAAGGGATGTTCCCCCATGAGCAGAGCCAAGGTGCCTCTGTTTATGGCAGAGGCTGCACTGGGACTGTGTGTTATTTGCTGTATTATTTTTTCCCAAATGAGCCTTGGAGCCCTGTGAGCCCAATGGAGATAATCCACTGCTTTCTGGTGGCAGTCGATTTGCTGTGCCTTTGCTAAGTAGTTCACACACACTCTAGTTGTCCAAAAAATTCTGTTAATCCTGCCTATAATGCTGGCAAAAGCTGGAGCAGAGTTTGTAAACAAGCCTGGAGGTGAAGGCAAAGTACTCTAATGACAAGAATCTGTTAGGGATAAAGGAAGAGGAGGAAACTCCTCAAGAGGAGAGGTTTTGATGCTTATTAGCTCAAAACCTCATTTTTCTTGGCTGGACATAAGGAGCTTGATTCAGTTGCCTAAGGGCAGGCATCTAGAGCCATTTGAAATGCTGAAGGGTTTCCAGAGTGTTGGCAAATGTAACTGAGGACCTCCAGCAGATCTGTAGTCTTCTGCAGCAGCAGCTGGTAGCAAAGCAGGAGACCCTGGGGCCTGTCAGGTGGCAAAGTTTCAAGCCCAGAAGTTCTTTTTGTTGAATGTTTGTATTCACATGCTGCTTGTATTTTAGGGAAAGAATATGTTTTTCCTAGAGGCAGCCTTTCATCAGGCATCTGCTGGAACCAGTTCTAGCCCCAGAAGTCTGTTAAAGGACATAGGGTTCCAAAGGGGAACTAAACTTCCCTGGAGCATCTCTGCACTCCAGTAAACTTTGCAACTGCAGATAACTAAAAGCTATTGAAGCTATTGCTGTTCAGTCTCCTCTCTTTTCCAAGCAGTAGAAGAGGATGCTACCTCCACTGTGGTTCTCAGCTCAGAGTTTGATGGTAGGCAGGATCTGTTCCAAGGAAAGAAGACAGTGTTCATTAGCATTTTGGTAGCTCTCCACCACTGGCCTGGTGGAGGAGAAATAATGTACTTCAAGGCAGAGGGAGAAAGAAGGAAGTTCAAGACATAGCTTTGCATTCTGTCTTGATGTCTAACTTAGGTGGTGAAGCAAGAACACTGAAGTTATATAGCCTCACTTTATCAAAAGCCCACAGTAGTTCTAGTCTCTTATTACATCATAACTTCCCAGTTGGTATGAGAAAAGGTTTGAGGATTTGTCTTAGAGCTGATAAGACACCAGCCTTCTGACTGAATGCAAGGAATGTGTTTCCACCAGGGTGTGACTGTGTGGTGTGCAAGAACACCCAAGCCAGCTTTGAACTTGGTGCTGTGAGTGGTGGCACTCCAGCTGCAGCAAAGCGCTTTCAGGCAGGGCAGCGCTCCCTTGCCTCTCAGGTGGCTTTGGAACAGAGGTCAGGCTACTACATCTACCTCCCATAGCTGGTTAAGGTTGTTTCAAATCTATCTATGCTGCCTGGCCTGGCTGCTGTCAGTGTTACAGAACTGCTACTCTGCTGCCTGCCTTGGATCCACTGCTGGTCTCTGATCAGCCAGTCACGCACTTTGGTGCTTCTCACTGTAAAAAGAAGCAAGAGACTGGTTCATCATAGTGCTGCTGTTCTTTGAGAGAGCTATTCTTGCTGTTTTATAAGGTTGGAGATGCTTCTGGATAGGCTGCAAAGCCCATCTGTTTGAGTGACTATTGGCAGAAAGCTGCTGCAAGTGCCCAGGATGGCTTGGGAGTGAAGGAGGTGGTGGGGTGCAAGGTGATGTGTCTCCCACTCCTGTGGCATGCAGAGAGATGGAAGATGTGCTCAAGTTTTCAGTTTTTCTTTGTAATACCTATTTTATACCTTCAGATCTCTGTGAAAAGCATTTTGGGCTTTGCTTGCATACTCTTCAGTCTCTTAGGTCACAGAATGAATAAATAATGAAGTAACTCCCTGTGAAAGATAGCAAATTAGCCAGATAAGCATTGTTTAGAGCCACGAGGAATCACCTTGTGCTCTGCAGTAGCATAGGCCACTTGTGGCTAGTAATCCCTTGATGCTTTTAAGCCTTTGAATGTGCTGTTGACAGGGAAGATAACACAATTCCATCTCCCTCTCCTTTTTTGCAGAGATTTTGCACAGAAACTAGCCAGTGCTCTAGCCCATAATCCCAACTCAGGACTCCATACGATCAACCTGGCTAGCAATCCACTTGAAGATAGAGGTACTGTAACATTTACATTTTTCTCTTTCTATAAATGCAATAGGAGGATTATTGGTGCTCTGTTCAGCTTTGCCTGAAAAATAGGTTATTGTTTTGTGCATAGTGCTACTGTAAATTTCTGTTGTTCACAAATGACTGAGAATTGCCCTTCTTCTTGATTTAATGCATATCCACTGGTGTGCTGAGAAATATTTAAATGTCTTAAACCAACCCTGAATTTTAAAGGAAGACAGAACACAGTGATTGTTTAGGACTAGAGGGTAAAGAAAAAAAGTGATGTGCATTTTTAAAGGCAGTGTAATCAGTTGAAAGATGAAGAACAAGGCAACTTCGTTTCTTGGATTATATTTTTCTGATGATTTTGTGGTTTTATTTCAGCTGTAATGCTGTATTTCTTTTCAGTAGGAAAATTATTCTTCTTCTCAGCTCTGTGCTAGCCTGCCCTGTTGCAAGGTCTTGGTGATGTTCAATGCTACTGGCATAACTGGCATTCTTATGGAGCAGAGTGCTGTTAACTCCACAAGATGGGAAATCAAGCTGAACAGCTCAGCTTTTCTCAGACTAGGCACTGCTAGGCATGATTTCAGTACATATCAAGTCATTTCTCTCCCTTGTCTACTCTTTTTTCACCCAAGAGGCATTTATTTTTAAAATAAGGTTACATTCTTTCAGTCTGGAGTTGACCCTTCAGCGCTGCCCATGTGAGATTTCCATTTGCTTCATTTAATGCATTCCAGGCACACAGTGTTCTGGGACCAGAGTATCTTGTGCTCCTCTTGGCCCAGAAGAAAAGTCAGAATTTTACACTGTGAACCTTTTCTTGTTTTATTTGGTTTGTTTGGGGGAAATTTTCTATTCTCTTTGCTGTCATGACTCAAAATAGAGAAGCTATTCATTCTGATTACCACCTGATGGACTCAGAATATTGTTAACACAGAATTTTGTAGATGTCTTTTCTATCTTGCTAGTTCAGTGAGGAGAAAAAGAGCTGGGAAGGGTTTTTTCCTTTCTGTATCACTTTTCTTTTCACTAGAAGCAAGTATGATAATGTTTTTGTTTTTAACCTACTCTTTTTTATTTGTAGTTTTTTATTTGAAATTGTTCACATGAATTGCTTTAACTCTTCTGATTACCTCTTGCCTGCTGATTATTGCTTGTCCTTGTTAGGAATTCTTATCAGAGGAAAACCAATGCTTTGCTGAAGAACGTTATTATTACAATATGCCGTAGGCCTACTGCATTTTACAGAAATTTCTGTTGTAAGCTGGAAAAAAGGCTGCTACATCGTTGATTCTGCTTTTGAAGAAGTGTATTTAGATTGTGTTATTTGAAAGGGATTTTTTTTCAAAGGAACTCATTTTTATCCTGAAAGCAAAACAATTGACCAAACATTGGGTACTCTACAGTGCAGGGAATTTTTTTTTTTTCATTTTTAAACATACTCATGGGGGTGCTTTCTTTGCAACAAAGCTATAGATTCAAACCATTCTGCAGTATCCACTAAAAAGATAAAAATGAAATGCAGAAACTACAACTTGGAGAAATTAGTAAGGTTTTTCATTATCTCAGTCTCTCCTATCAAATATGCAATTAAGATTTGACTTTTTCATTAGAGACAGGTTAGAGTACTTAGACAGAAATTAATTATAGTTGCAATGTGCAAATATTGCAACTTTTCAGTTCAAGAAAATTTTAAGTGTCCTGTGATCTGATATTCCCTGGGTACAAGGTACATTGGATTTTGGTAAACTGGAGCAGTAAGAAGGATTTCACAAGTAAAAGTGGAGATTCATATAAACATATGGATTTTGGAAAATACCTCTTGAAAAATCACCTGCAGGAACTGGAACGAGGTTATTTTGAAGTTATAAGGGAAATAACAGTTATTTGTTTTCTGGAGGGGAACATATTGTGCCTTGTTTGAACAAAAGCATACACTAAGCTCTTATATATTGTTGAGTACCAATAAGTGAAGATATTATATTGTTACATATTAATGTAACTGTCTGTATTCCAACATAGGGAGTGGGTTTATCTGAAGCATAAGACCTGTCTTCAGTTCAAATACAATGCAGTGTTTATATGCAGTGATTTTTTTACTGAGACCAGCCTCTTAATTTGTGATTGGCTGTCCTTTATGGCACTGTCAGTATTTGTCAATATTGTCAATATCAGACTAACACCTGGAAAGTTTGTTATCAATCTTGTCTTTAAAAATCTAGCCACGCTGAAGTGATGGCAGTCCTGCTTTTGGCTTTACTAGGATCAGAATTTAATCTCATATTTTGTTTAAAATAATGCAAAACAAACATACTGAAGCCTGGTAGTACTCAAATTCCAAACTGTGTGCCTGGATGCAGCTAACTTCACTTCTGCCATGTGAACTCTCATCTCTGTTATGCCCTTAGCAAAAATGGGTGACTTAAAGAGTGTTCAAGGGCCTGAATTACCAGAAGCACTTTTTCTTTTCTGCACCTGATTCCCTTATAACTATAACTTAACCTCCACCCATAATAAGATGTTACAATTGTTCAGCTTGGCTAGAACAATAACTGGTCTGCAGATTGTGAGCTAAATACAAAGATGGAGAGGTAAAACTATTTACTGCATGTCTTAGTCAAAATGCTTAACAGCAAAAATTACTTTTGTTATATCCTTAGTGATACTGATTGTATTTTATAGAGCTACGAAAGAAAATCCTATTAGTATGATTTGATTCATTCTTGCTGAAAACTGGTGAAGATATCTGGCTACCATGGTGCTTTACAATAAACAATTCCAAGGCCTCATGGGCCTAATATTTTAGCAATATAAATAAAATCTGTGTATTGTTCTGAGCTGCATGGGTGTTGCACGCAACATGCTTTTACAGAGAGTGTGAAAAAAACAACTCTGCCAGAGTATCTGCCAGGCAGCTGGCTATTTCATTATCAATGATTAGTAAAACAGAATAAAAACAGAGTAAACATGGGTATGTGACCTACAGTTTCACTGACTCTTTCATGTCTGTGTATGTGGGGAAGGGTATCAGCTTTTAAATTTACTATGTTTTCAATTAAGTAAAAGGTTTTCCCCTCTTTCTCTGTGCCCTTTTCTCTCCAAGTGAGTTGCTGTACAGGACTGTATTTCAGGTTAAGCCTGGAGTTTCTATGTTGATTTATTCCTCCAATAAATATTTCACAGCTTAGTTCCATTGTTATTTAGGACGTGCCCTCTTAATCAAATTTCAATCTTTTCCTTAAAATGGAGCATTAAATTTATGGAGTGGGGAACTTGGACACAGTGAGTAAAGGCTTTAATGAAAGGTGCCTTCTTATGGTTTTCTTCTTTTGTTGAATTTGTGCTGAGGTAGTCCAGTCTGTGTCAGCATCTTAAAAGGTTTTTACTGTTCAGGATTTCAAGCAGTTGTGGCATTTCCAAGTCTGTGTCCTGGCTGGTAGCCTGCAGGCTACTCTAAGGGAATTAAATGGCCATTATGACTTGGTAGAGGTTTCAGGCTCTTAGGGGTTTGCCTCAGAAAAAGAGGGTGATGTTAAC
The DNA here is from genome assembly GCA_013398075.1 of Notiomystis cincta. Classification (NCBI taxonomy): domain Eukaryota; kingdom Metazoa; phylum Chordata; class Aves; order Passeriformes; family Notiomystidae; genus Notiomystis; species Notiomystis cincta. The sequence goes on from VZRX01015090.1 coordinate 18,751, forward strand.
TAATGTGGGTGCCTTTCTGGCCTTGATAGCCCTTCCTTTTAAAAGAAAATAAAAATAATTTGACATTTCATGTGAAGCAACATTTTTGGGTTTTAGTTCATGCCTAGATTTTTTAAGTTAGAGTTTTTTTTCTGAAACATAAAGCTTCCAGGTTTTCCAAGTGCTGAGTGTTTGATGTGTGTAATAGCTTCCCTTTGACTCCTTCTCAAATGTATGTGTGTATTATATAGTTTTTTAACTTATTAAGGAGGATTACTGATGGCTGGCAACAAAATTCCCTGTCAGTTCAGTGGTTGGCAAAGCAGGAATCTTGATTACATCAGTAAAAGGTTTAGGATCATAAAATGACAGAGCCCACCTGCCCAGTGAGTGCAGTGTCTCCTCTAGTGTCACCAGAGCAGTTTGTCCCTGCTGAGATTTGCTGGGAGAACCTGAGGTCACAGAGCTAACCTGAAAACATCCATTTTGTCTTTGCTCCCCCAACAGGTGTGTCATCTTTGAGCATCCAGTTCGCCAAACTTCCAAAGGGACTGAAGCATTTAAATTTATCAAAAACCTCCTTGTCACCTAAAGGTATGTTTTGTAAATATGGCACTTACTCTCTTCTAAAACTTTCAGATTTACATACAAAAAATACTTCTTCTTCCCAGATTATAGGCTAATTAATTTTGTAAATTATTTACATGTACTTTCCCAACAGTGCAACTGCTTTTTTGCAGTCCTGGGTTGCTGAACCATGGGTTTGGTTTTGGGTACCTTTAGCACTTTGATAAACTGTGACTTCCTATTGCAAAGGTAAAGTTTGGACCTGTGTTATAAAGGAAGACTGAAATTTGGATTAGCATGAAAGATATGTTTCATATGTGTTTAAAAAAAATGTCTGAAGCAAAAACATGTTGGGAAATTTCCAAATGTTTTGTACACAGTTATTTTATGCAACCAAGCATTGTGACAATGGCTGGAGAGTGACTTGCTCTTACTAAAGACTTCTTTGTTTTATAATTTACAAATTTCTGATTTGATATGGTAATTGAAATGTTTGTCCGTTTTAAAAGCAATAACAGCAGTGAAACACAAGTCAGAAGCTTTCAGGATTTTTTGCATTTTTGTTTCACAAATAATAGAAACAGTGACCTCTTAAACAGATTGCACAAACCCAGGGTCTCCTGTATAGATAATGAGTGTTAAAAATAGAAAAACCACACTGACATGATTGCTGCTTTTTTGTAGATGTTGATGACCTGGAAAATATGACTGAGTTAACAATATGAGGGACATTAGTCGATAACAGATAGAAACCATGCCTTTTTATACTCTTAATTATTGCTCTTTTTATCCTCTTAATTATTGCTCTCTTTATCCTCTTAATTATTCCTATTGTGAAGTGCAGATTCTGTGTTCTCCTTAGCTTCCTGGGGAAATATGAGTGGGGTAGAGGACTTTTTGTTGTTTGATTATGAGTGCCCGTGGCTCTTATTATGCTTAAGTAAACAGTAAATCCTAAGGTGAACTTATTAAATCATGATTTTCACTAAAAATACTATATTAAACTCTAGAGTTGGCGTTTTCTACTGCTAACTCAATTTTTGGTGACAGTTGATTAAGAATCTTGACTAATGTAACATGTACTCTTGACATGAGATACTTATGAATTTAACAGAAATTTATGCAGTTCTGATATGTTCATTCATTCTCTACTTTTCTCCATGTAATCTGAATTATTTCAGCAAGTGGTTGTGAGGTTTGAATGAAGAGAACACCCTAGCAACGTTTCCATCTTCATAAAGAATAAATGCCAGCTTGATGAAGTTCACCCACACAACTCTTGTCAGTAAAAAGTGAATTCTGAGGTTATTAAAAGAATCTGAAGGTTTTAACATACTTTTTTAAGATGATCTGTAAGCAAAAGCTGAAAATATTTTCCAATATGTCTAATACTGATGACCTTCAGTGTAACATGTTACTATGAATGTTGTCCCATGACAGCTCCTCAGTATTCTTTAAAAATAGTATATGCCATGTCTTAAAATGGGAATTCTTACAGCCCTCGGGACCTGAAGCAGCTAAGGTTGCTGCAAAGCTGTCAGTTTTTCACTAACTTAAGCAGACAGTAATGATTTGGCTTTAAACTGAGAGGCTATTTTTGAACTTGTAATACTTTCTGTGGGGAAAGTCTAAAAGAGTCCTTGGATCTTGGATTCAGT
>VZRX01015090.1:20985-113090 GCA_013398075.1 Notiomystis cincta
TTTTTGATTTTTCTTATTTTTAGCTTTGCAGAAATTCAGAGGAATCTCTCGCAGGTTTTGACCTTATTTTAAAAGTGCTTTCTATCTATTTGAGATAAGTTTATAAGATTGGCAAGTGAAGTTCAGGTGGCAACTTCCCAGCTGATCTTTCTTCAAATATTCTATCTCAGAGTTCCTGAGAGCTATTAACAGCCTGAGCCTCCTGAGACTGGTAAAAGAGCATGAAAGATTGTCTGCAAATGAAAGTGAGATTACTGTTAGAGTATAGCATGAGGTAGGGTGAAGTTCAAACATAAATTTATTGATTTGAAGATTCTGGTTAAATGAAAAATTCTAGTATGCTCATTCAAAGATAAAGCTTGCTTTTCTGAGCCCAAGCCAGAGGCTAATTAAAAAAATCCTTCATTCACGTTGTTTGCCTTCACTGATGTGGCTGATTTTGAGCAGTTGGCCCTTTTTAAGCATGCAATAAGCAGCAGCATTATGAATTGTTTGATAGCTCTTCTTCTCCCTCAAACTCAGACACTGCTTCTGAATTCCCAGAATTGGTTCTTGGTTGTACACACTGGTTTGCTGATAATTTAACCTGGCTGGAACCCCAGCTGACAGCTAAATACCATCGAGCAGCCAGGAAAAAAGTGCATTTGTTCCTTCTTCTTGTTGTTGCTTGTAAATGTTGTTGAGATGGCTCACCAAAGGGAATCCCAAGCTATAAGATCAGGTGTTTAAACAGAGCTTTTAGATCTTTCCAAGCTTCAAAAAGTATGAGTTTGCAGTTTACCTTTAGCAATAGGCTGTAGATTCAACAACACAATCTCAAGCTAAAAGAAAAATGACGCTGAATGGAAAAGATTTGAGATTTGACAAAGGTGTTGCTGTGCTTTGATACTTTCCAATTTCAAAAGCCTCCTGAAAAAACCAGGAGCCATACTACCAACATGGGAGACGTTCTTAATATTTGAATGCTCAAAAAATTAAAGCACTGACACAGGTACTTTCATCTCCAGTCACTTGCTAGCTGTTTCCACATCCTCACTGGCAAATCAGTTTCATAATAGTTTTTAAGTGAAGACTGGACGTGTTTCATCCATTGAATGCTCGTCCAATTTCACTGACCAGCTTTGAGAAATTGTTGAATGTTGTGTAGTAAATCACTTGCCTTCTTTATAGCTTTGGCAAGGCACTTACAAAAAAGCTGCCGCTTCTGCTAAAAGGCACAGTAATGCTTATGCATATAAGAAACACAAGCATGTAGTGCTTGAAAGGCAGCAATAACCATCTACAATAAATTGAGAAGTTGATGATAAGCTGCAGAGCCCTCAGATGAAAGTTAGATTTGAAGGAATCAGAAATAGCCATGTCCTAATTTGTATTTTGAAAAGCTGAAAAATGAAAGCCCTGACTGGTTCGTTCCCAATGTGAGCTTTTTAATTTTAATGTGAAAAATATGTGTTTGTTCTGATAAGCAACCGAGAGTCTTTATGCATCTCTTGGTACTTTAATTAACAATTTTTATGAAATTACAGGCAAATACATTAATTGAAATGTTTTTAATTTCTAGGTCTCGTCAGCCTTTTGAAGTTCCGACAATTATAATTGCTAATGTACTTGGTCTTCCCCACATGCTTTCGTCTACTTCCACAAATACTTTTATCTCAATATTATTGTTTGTAGGAAGACACTGGCTTAATTAACATTATGGATTAATTGTGATTTTAAAATTTGTTTGAAAATGGATCTGGATGCATCCTGGATCTGGGACATGTAACACATTGTGGCTCCATCAGGGAAGCCGGGAGAGCGTGATCCAGGTGGAACTGGGCGTGCTGTGTCAGGGAAGGGTCTCTTATGTGCATTCCTCTGCTGCAGTACATTACACATTTGTGTGTGTGTCTGTTGACTGAAACTGTGCACTTGCAGGCTCTGGGCCAGTTCTGTGCAGAGTGGGCTCAGCTGAGTTGTGACCTCTCTTTTGGCAGGGGTGAACAGCCTTTCCCAGTCACTGAGTGCCAACGCGCTGATCGCGAACACGCTCGTCTATCTCGACCTCTCAGGGAACGCGCTCCGCGGAGATGATCTCTCAGTAAGCACTCTCCTCTCACTGGGCAGACAGTGAAGGGGTGTTTTAATTCATGGTTGAGAGAAAGGCAAAAACCTTTGTGTTGAGCTCCTTTTGGGCCTTTATTGCTGTACAGTTTTAGCAGGGAGAGAAAATGACAATTTTATCTCTACTTTTCGGTATAAAGTCAGAGAACTGCCCCACACAACCAAAAAAAAATCCACATCATTTTTGTTCATGCCTTTAGCCTTTGGCTTCTATTGATAAATGAGAAAAGTGCAAGGGTACCACTTTTTTTTTCAGTGGACTTACCATTCCCTCTGAGTTCTGTTTGAAAGTGACCAAAACATCATTAAAAAACCCTCATCATCTTTTTAGTGATAAGTGTATTACAAATTTTTCATTGGAAGGCTAGAAGCCAATTGTTTCTTTTTACTTGGAAAGAATTGATTTCTGGCTTTCAATATTTTTGTTTGTATAAATAAATCTGGACATCATGACATCCTTGACACATGCTATTGAAACTCATGATTCTTTGAAGAAGGTAATTATTTTTTAGACTCCTTCTTCAGTTTATCAATTGCCATGGAGGTGCAGGTCTATTTTCTCTGTAAGAAAATCCACTTATTTCTCAATTTGTACATATTCACGTTTTGACTGTTTCATCTGCATTTCTCTCTCACATCAAAAGTTGTGTGCATGTAACTGTCAGGTTTTGAATTCTAAGTACTGAACATCTAGAAGATGCAAAACTACAGTCAACCAATCTCATAATTTAAAGTGTAGTCAGATGTGACTTTGTGACTTTTTCACACATTTTACTTGCAGATTCATCAGCATATTCAAAGAACTAGCCTTTTCAGACGTGAGGTGAAAGGGTCAGTGGGAAAACAGGATTTTTAAGGTAGCAAATAAATAGTTAAATGTAAGTAAAGACACACAGTGAGTTACTCTGAGAGAATTACATAGTAAATAATGTAAAAACAAAAGGTAAAATAAAATGTGATAAATAAAACTTTGGCAGGCAGTGTTTAAAAAACCTACGGTCTACCTACAGTATTTTAAGAGATAAATGCAAAAAGTGGGGCTTTTCTTAGCCTGTCAAAGGGATGGTTCAAAGATAAAGATTATTAATACTGAGGCCTCTTAATCAGTGGAATAAGTTTTCTAACAGGAGCAAAGAAATCCTGTTATTTAGCAATTAAAATAAACCCTAGGAAAGCATAGGAATTTTTTAAGTGGGGACCTCTCTTGTATTGTAGGTATAGGGGCTAAATGACCTAATTTTTTGGGCAGATGGATCTATTTTAGAAATGTTAAGCGTGCACTATTTGGCTGGATTTCATGTGGAGTCGAGCTTTCCACTTTCCTGTGAATTAGGTCACACTTTTATCTTTCCATGTTGTTCTCTGAGACTAAAAGGAGCCCAGAATGAAATAGTGTATAGTAAGAAGTGTTACATACCCTAACATTTGCATGGCATAGCCTGTATATCTGAAGCCATCAATGTTAAAATCTTGTTACCTGCTCCATATTCTCCCTTCAACCCATAATGTGCAGCTGATGTTAAGAACTAACCCTGGGCTTCAGGTGCAAATGAGTTGCTTCCCCCATGCATAAAGGGTCTGGCTTTGACTTACAGACCAATTAGCCTTTCTGAAATGTAGCAGCAATCTGAGTGACATTGCAAAGTATTTCTAACTAAGTTAATTATCATCTGTTGAGAAAGCTAAATGCAATAACTCAAGGCCTTTGCTTTAAGAGAATGTTGGGCAAGTGCAGTCTAAGCACTGTTTTCCAGCCATTATTTTAAAAAATGGTTGCCTGTGAAAGTAGAACAGGTTGTATTGATTATGTGAAGTTTCAGGTGTTTTTATAGTAAAAGCCAAAAATGCAATGACAGGTAGTGATGCAGCACCTGTTGTCATAATATAAAAATTAACATCTGTAATTCTTTCTGTACAATAATTACAGAGCCTGTACAATTTTTTGGCCCAGCCAAATGCCCTTGTTCACCTGGATTTATCCAACACGGAGTGTGCGCTAGATATGGTAAAGACCGTTTTTGTGCATATTTCAATACCAAGGAAACTCTCCCCACTTTCTATTCCTGGGTACTTTTTTGGGTTAATATAAAGTAAAATTAATTTCCCTTTTTTTGAACCAGGTGTGTGGAGCCCTCCTTCGTGGATGTCTTCAGCATCTAGCTGTCCTTAGCCTCTCGAGGACTCTGTTTTCTCACAGGTGCAGTTTAAATGTCTTTACTCTCAACTCCTGCAATATTTTAGTTTATTTGGTTTATTTCTTGCTCTAATGTAACACCTTTCTTTTTAAGAATAAATCTAAGACTTTTTTATAAAGCCTTAGAAGTATGAAATAGGTCCTATTTATTCTAAGCAAAATATTTTCTTTCCCTCTCTGCTCTTTGCTAAAGGTCTGTAAATAAGCTACCTTGTCTAATATGTGTTTTTGTGATACCAATGAAGCAGAAAGTCTATATATATATTTTTGTCTCTAAAAGGCATAGCATCAGGCTTTGAAGTCTGACTGACTTGATTCCTCTTTAAATATGATTTTTAAAATTTGTGTTTTTCATGATTTGATAGTGGTTACAAATGCTTTTTTTCCTGTTTTGTCTTCTTCTGGGAGGAACTCCCTTTGAAAGTCTTTGAGACTGAACATTTACTTTTTAGGGTACTCCCATTGTAGGAAATACTAGCTTCCATTTTCTTCAAATTGAAACTTTGGGTCCTTATCAGAGATGATACCTAATTGATGCTAAGGTACTCTAGCACTGAGTAATTATTTCTGGTGATGAAAAAGCAGTTTCAGGGGTTTGTTCATGTCCTGTTTGATCTTCTGCTTGTGAGATGTAACTATGTTCACTATTAACCAGACCTAAATGATCATTCTTTGTAGTTCACCAAACAGAAGGTAGATAGTAATGTCTTCTATGCACCAGTGCAGTGCTGAGGATTGTTTGTTGAATCAACATTTTGATGGCATTATAATTCTAAGCTAATTGAGAGCCACTGATTACAGAATTGCCGAAGGTAGAGCAATTAAACATGTAAAAGATCATTACATTTCTGATGGCTTGCATTCACTATTTATTGGAATGAGGAGTGTCTAAATGCTACTTCTTAATGAATTTGTTTACTTACAGAAAAGGAAAAGAAGTCCCTCCCTCCTTCAAACAGTTTTTCAGCAGCTCACTTGCTTTGATGCAGATTAACCTTTCAGGAACTAAACTCCCTCCTGAGCCTCTAAAGTAAGAATTTAATTTCATTTTCTCCTGTGCCTAGAATCTAGTTTGCATTGGTGTTATATGAGTGCCTCATATTAAAAAGGAAGGGGAAAGACTTTTCCTTTCTTCTTTTCCCCCATTGTACATTACTGATATTAAAAGAGTGAATTTTGTGATGGTCACACATTCATAAAATGTTCTTTCCATCTCACAGCTGAGACTATTAATCATTTTTTTTGCTCTGGGAATGTCACAGTTGTTTAGCTTCTGTCAGAGTTTTTTTGGGATATATTTCTTTCTTTGTGGCTTAAGAACAAAACTGCTCCACAGTGAAATGGGATTATAGGCTTGTGTGAGCGCCATTCCTTTGGGACTGCATTACTGCAACAGCCATAATGAAAGGGAACCTGTTACAGTGTTTAGGAGGAGAAACCTATTGCACAGAGCTATGTTCTCCTTCTGGGGAGGAGACAATGGCAGCCATTTCCAGGAATGCTAAGGGAAATGAGTCTTTTTGTTGTATGTCGCCCAAGCTGTGACTTACAGGCTCTGCAGGCTGAGGGAAATTGTGAAGCACTGTCGCCCTTCTTGTGATTTGGGTGGATTTGAACTGTGTGGAAATTTTCAGACATGAAATTAAATGTCAAGATAGGCCTAGATAGATACATCTAATCTAGATAGGTCATTCTGTGATTCTGGCAGAATACTTATGTTTATTTGGCTTAATTAAAGAAAGAGTTCTTTCCAAAGTGTCCATTCCTAGCTAATATGCATTAAAACTTACATAACCTTATCCATAGCTAGATGCCTGGACACGATCCCTAATTATTTTGGAATCCTAATATGGTGATAGGTGTATATGTGCATGGATGTATCCTCGTGTGGTTGGGAGCCTGCCACCTGAGGGAAAACAAGGAAGGGGAATAGGGAGGATCTAATGGACAGAGCTGATGGCCAAATCAGAGATAGGGGTAGGTAGAGATGTAGGGTATAAAGAGTAGTTAGTGAGTATAGGATGGGATGGAAAGGTTTTGATACACTCTGGAGGAAGCTAAGGGAGGGAAGAGGGACAAGTGCAACAGCAGTAAGAGCAGTGTACCTTGTTTTGGAATATTTTTTATCAGTTCAGTTCAGTATTGAAGAAGGCAGTACAATATCACAGAATCACAGAGTGGGTCAGGTTGGAAGGGACCAGAATGGGTCATCTGGTCCAACCTCCCTGCTCAGATAGGGTCATCCTACAGAATATTGCACAGGACTGCATCCAGACTGTTCTTGAATATCTCCAGTGGGGGAGACTCCACAACATCTCTGGCCAATCTGTTCCAGTGCTTGGTCACCAGCAGAGTAAAGTTCTTTCTCAGGTTCAGGTGGTACTTCTGTGCATCAGTTTCTGCCTGTTGCCTCTTGTCTTTTTGCTTGGCACCACCAAGAGGAGCCTGATGGTTAGGTCAGATGAACTAGATTGAAATCCATATTGAATTGCAGAAGCTATTTTAGTTTTGATCTTTCAGTTTGTTCTGTGTGATACTCTTGGTTGCTGTCTTGCTTGCTCACACTTTGCCAGTATTAAGAAGGTGTAGTACAGATGTGTTCTAAAACAGAAGGCAATTTTTTAAAAACATGGTTGATTCTGATTAATTTAGAGCTGTTGATTCTATGGTAGAGGGCAGCAGGGAAGAAAACCAAGGATGGATGTGACTACTGCAGAAGACAGGATTGGTTTGATGAGAAAAAGAGAGAACTGTGGGACATTGAGTATATCCCCAAAGAGTAGGAAAGGTGAGAAGCACTAAATATTAGTGTTCATTAAGGTTCTCTTCTTGTCATGTTGAGTGTCTCTTATGGCATGAGGAATTTGGTAGGTGAGTGCTCTACAATTGCCTGTGCTCATGGAAGATGTTCTTGTATTAATTTATCCCAAAATCTTGGGACCTGTTGCCTGCCAGCTGGGCAGCCAATGGTATCTTCCTAGTCCTTTTCAGCCAAAATCTGCTTCTGATAATGTTTAATATAGTCTGGCTCAATTCAACTGAATTTGGTTAGAGGGAGTTACTCTCCTGACTGGTGTTGGTGGAAGTTAAGAGGCTGTGATGGGGAGTGTAGGCTGAGCTGAGAGCAGAAAGTTCTTCCACTAGCACAGAAAGCTCCAGGAAGGGGCATCTTTCCGAAGTCCAGCTGGACATGAATCATCTCAGGGTGTTCATGCCACTCTCAGCTGTCTGGTATTTTGGCCTGGGCTGCATTTGTTCTGGTGACAGCATTCACCTCTGCCTAGGAGGTAGGACAGAAGTAATTTCTGTGATATGCTTGTCCTCTGACCTAAATTTTTCCTTTGGTTTGAGCTGAGTGTATCTCACAACACTGCAGAGGACTTTGATCTGCAGGACACCTTGCTTTACCTCTCAAACCCTACATGGCTTGACTAATCCACTTCAAAAATGTCCTGTGGAAGTTAATCTGGTGTTAAAAGGACTGAGGATGTGCATTGTGGGACAGCTGCTTAGCCTTTTGATCTGAACTGCAAGAAATTACAAAACTTCTCCAGAACCATCAAGATCACAGGGTTTGTTGAACACAGGGAGATGGAAATACTTTGCAAGCAGACTTATTTGTCATTGCCAAGGCTGCAAGAGCACATGAGAGGTGACTCAAAGGTGGAAAAATAAAAAAATTGTGGTCTATCATAGTAGTACTTTTCTGTCATCTTTCATCAGCATATGTCAAAAAGCTTTTGACCATGTGGGACTTGGAGCTGTCCTGTGACACCTGATTTGTGTCCATGAACCAGAGGTCACCAGGTTGGATGTGTGATTCAAGATCAAGCCTACCTAGAGAAAAAAAAAAGATAAAATGCAGATACCTGACACTAAGTTCCAAATTCCCCTCATTAATTGTTGTTTGATTTCTTTATCAGCTTCCTTTAGCTCAAAAATCGTGGTATGTTTAATTGCATGTACTAACTCAGTGAGTTTAAAGATACTGATTAATCAGTGCAGTCTGTGAAGGACATGAACTTGCTTGTACAGGGTAAATCAAGCCTTTCAGGGAGCAAGTTTGCTAATAAATGTGTGCTATGAGGCTGCCATGTAGTGGGTGGGGAGAGGGTGTACCTTGTACATAGGTAATATAGTTAATGTTCCATTCACTCTTTTTTTTCACCATTTTTTAACTGAGGCAGTTTGTACTCTTGTCCTTGTTGAAGTGTAAGTTGGCATTTTTGTTGAATTTTACAGACATTGCCAAAAATCGTATTTTGATCTGTCAGTGCTATAACAAGACAAGTTTCTGATATGCTTCTCATGCAAATGCTAATTACAAGGCCAATTCTTGCATTCTGCATCATGCACAGTTGACAAGACCTCTCCATGTGTTGCCATGTGTGTGATTTAAACATAGTGGCCAAGTGTGAGTATAATATGTCTGGCTTCAGTCCCTTTGAATGCTGGCGATTTTTTTAGTGACAAAGAACTGAGAAATAAGGAGATTTTCTTAGAATGAGTTTATAGGAAAGAGATTAGGGAAAAAAAACTTTTTTTTTTTTTTTTTCTTTCTGTGAAAAGTGTACAACTGAAGCAGCACTGTGTCTCTTTTTTTAATCTGTACTTTTTTAATGCTTGCACTGTGATTTTTTATTTCCTGGAAATGTTTAGGAAGCTCTTTGCAAAGTTACCATCAGCCAGACTGACTGAATAAAAACATGTCTGGGTACGAAAGATAGACAAGATCTTCTAAAAATTTGTGAGAACTGTTGCAGAACTTTCATTCCCCCCTTCCCCCCCAAGTTTGTATATTAATAGCTTAAGTAAATAAGCACAAGACATCTGTCCTTGTTAATAGGGAAGGTCTGATTATACCTGCAGGACAGATCTAAATGGGCTTAAATGAAAAACCTGCCTAGGGCACACACATTTCAAATGTAGCTTTGACACACTACTTGCATAGCAAGTGTGTAGACAAATGGCTCATCAGAATGGATTGGTTTTTATCTCCATCAGTCACTTGGTTAGCTGCTTTTGGCTGAAATGAAGTTGGAGAAGGAAGTCCTTCTGTTCTCTGTTGAATTATTAATTCAAAGCTGCATCTATTCTGAAGATACTCGAAGGTGTACACAGATTTTGTTTGTTCCTTCCCTATTACACATACTGTTGTGCTTTCTGATTTGACAGTATTACTACAAGTGTTACATTAGCACTGACTTTTAGATGTGGAAACAAACCTCTGTGAGTTTTTAAAAGTGGATTTACGAAAACCATAATTAGTCATTACTTCATGTGTCTGCCATTCTGCCTAAAGACAAAGGGTACCACTGTATGGGAGTATCATTTTGAAATATGTAAATATGTCTTGGGTTGTGGAAGTGCAGAATTGTGTGATACTAGAACATGCTCCAGCCTTTGAGTGTTACAGGCACTGTGCCTGACTGAAATGGCTGGCTGCATGGCATCTTGCATATTTTAAAAACCTAATTTTTTCCTGGATTTTTGGAGAACCAGAGAGTTTGTATGGTTGTATGACAGAACACTCCATTTATAATCATTTGGTGTTCTTTGAAAGCAAATGTTGAAGAAAATTAATGTCTTATGAATGTTATTAAATGTTGATGGTGCATTAGCTTTAGAGTTTCTTCATTTGCCTTGCATCCCTGCAGTTCTTGAAGCTCCTGGAGTGTTCTGAGTGTGGCAGGCTTGTGCTGCCATTGTCATTTTAGGAATAACTGCTCAGCTGATGTTGTTTTGAAATTAATCTTTGCATTATAGGTGTATTAACCTGTGATCACTGAGATGATGATGTAAAGCTGCCCTTTTTTTTTTTTTTTAAACAGTTCTAAAATTGATCTTTTTCAGAGCGCTTTTATTAGGCCTGGCTTGCAATCACAATCTGAAGGAGGTGTCTTTAGACCTCAGTAGCTGTGAGGTAAGGAATATTTATCAGGATGTGTTCAAAATATGCAGTGATGTGGCTTTAGAGTTCCTGTGAAATCCACTGGGCGAGATATTCTTCCTCTGTAGTCAAAAGTCGTGGGAAAGGCAGAACTCAGAGAAGCAGTTACGGTAAAAGTTGGGATGTGTGCCACAGCATCCTAAATACTGAGCACAGAGGTTCAAAGCACCTGGTTGGCAAAACCCTCCTTGCAGTGCAGCTGTGCTACACCTGGGCCAGCCTGTTGGATGCATGGCAGCTTCAGCTCTCTGGTGCTGTGATGAGCAGCAGGATTTTCCAAGGTGCCCAGATTTGAGAGGCTCAAAGAAAGCTGCGTGCCCTGAAGGCAGGTCTGTGGTTCAGTTGTCTTCTTCAGAACCAGAGACATGCTTCCTCTTCTGCAGGTTTGCTTTTAACCTTGGGAGAAATTCCATTTTCCTAATCAATCAATCAATTCAGTCCAATAAGGAGCTTTGGTAAGAGTTACTAAGTAACATAAGAAGCACTGTGAAAGTGGCCTGAAGAATAAGTCAGACCAACTGTGGTAACTTACTTGCCTTCTCTTGTTTGCTCTTGCTTGTCTGTGCTTTGCTGGCAGTTTCCCAGGGTTGCCCATACTCTTGCAGGTCGATTCCTGCGTGGTTACAGCCTGTGAGAAAGGATCAGACACAACCCTGGGGAGCCACTTGGGGCAAACTTATTTTGTAGAGAAATCTGTGGTGGACACTTGCCAAAACCAACACGAACCAGTTTAGGCTCAGGCCTTCTCTGACTTCCCTGTTTTTTTAGGCTGCAAAGAAAGCCTCTCATTTGTTAGATATTTCTGAGTATTAACTGTTCTAGAAGTGCCTGCAAATACAGCAGTTTCCCTTTAAGCAGAAAACACACAATATTGATAACCATGTTGAAGTGCAGTAATCCTTGCCTTAGGTTCGTGGTCAATTGCTTTTAAAATGTACATAGATTTCCTTATGAAGAAAAAAACCAAATCATCGTGAATAGTTTGTTTCGATATTTTAGACTTTTTGGAAAATATTATTACTTTGAAGAGCACTACATGTAAATTCCAAATAGAAAAGCTTTCAAGTCAAGTACACATGCTTCCGACTTCTGAGTAGAGGGATCAGACGGATGATAATTTATCTTTCAGAGGAAGGAAGGAAAAGGGAGGAGTAATTAACGTAATAAAAATCAAGTCCTATGATCATAGCCTTAAATGAATAAATCAATAAAACACAAATATAAGTAATGAGAGTATAAATTAGCATGTAAATCAACAAGAGCTGACAGGAGAGAAAATATTACCTTTTCATGAAATAACACCCAGGATGGGATGTGAAAGAGCCCTTCAAGGGGCAATGAGATTTATTGGGCACCAAAGCACATTGTGGTCATGGCTGACTCTTGTGACAGAAAGGAAGGAATCCTGCCCAACTCAGTGTTGCATTCCTGTAGCTGGTCCCTTCAAACTGACAGCACTTCCTTAGAGCCTTCCCTTAACATTTTTTTTCACATCACTGAGCTTTATCCATTCTCACGTGCTTTGGAAAGAAGTTCCACCAGCAGGGAAGTCGATGTGCCAGCAGCTGGGAGTGCTCTCAATGGGCCCAGCACCTCAGGATCCTGCTCCACCTCTCCCTGACCCTCTGGGATCTGGGCAGGGTAATCTACACCCAGAAAGAGAGCAGTGGGAAGCTTGGAGCCAGTGACCACTACTCCCAGTTCCTGCAAGCACACACTGCTAGGGGGCTAGAAAGCTGGTGCTCCAGCTTTGCCCTCTTCTTTCCTACATCAGGCAAGCTGCACTCAAGTATGGAAGGACAAATCTGTGTTCCTTCCCTCTCCCACCATTTTTGATTTGCTCCCATAATTTTCTGGTATATTACCTCCGAGCTTAATCATTTTCTATTGCTTGTTTGGTTGTTTTTTTTTATTATTTTTACTATGAAAATTACATTTTTATTTCTACCTGCTCAGCACTGATGTATTTCACTCTTTTCCCTTCTGCTTCCCTTAGCTTGGTCACTGTGTAAGTACCCTCCATGCTTTACCTTAATTGTTAAAAGAGTAAGCAGCTTTGTTTGCCCTTCACATATTGGTACCTCGTAGCTTTGAACACACTTGGCATTTTTAATTGTAGAGGGTTTATTCTTCATTTTCTGAATAAGAGCTTTTCCTTGTAGTCTCAGAAGTATGTCATATAGGAGGTGTTGCAGAGGGTCTTTTTGTCAGTATTACAGTCCCTGTTGATGAGCAGCACTTCAACTAATCTCTCCATATATATATATATATATATGCATAATATTTTAACACAGTTGCAGCAAATTGTGATCCTAAAAGTGAAGTTTTTGTCATCACTCTTTGGATTAAATAGATATCACCATTTGTGCTCATGAAATGTTTACATACTTAAAATTTTGAATGGAGAGTTATCTGGTGCAAGATTGAAAGCTACTCCCGAAAAATTGTCCTTCAAAGTGTGTGTATATATAGCATAAGCATTTGGATTCTATTTTGAGTATAATTTTAGTGTATAGAACTTTACCTTACCAACAACCAATGCAGTTCCACATGTGATCTGCCACTTCCATGGATTCTGCCAGAGTAGATGTGACACTCTGTGTAAAATGGTTGTCTTGTGGTGTGCCACACTGAGAGAGCAGCACAAAGCAAAACTGAATGACTTTGGCTTTCATACAGCAAATGCTATAAATGCTCTTACAAAAATAAAGTTGAGTTAAATTTGCAGCACTTCTGGCCCAAATACAGCCTGTAATATGACTACTTGTTGAGAGGATAAGGTGAAGGATAGGCAGGCTTTGATTTATGGAGAGGGGGAAAGGTGCCTTCTGTTCTGTACGTCTTACACTCCAGATGTGATTTATGATTTAGATGTTATATTTCACCACCATTCTTCAAATACTCAGGTCTAGTTACTCAGCTGCTTGTTAACCTATCAAATACCTTAAACTTTCAAAAAAGTGCCAAATCAAGTCTTAATTGAAAAATGCTTCTAGAAGGTATTTGTGGTTCTTTAATTATAGCATTGATAAAAGTTGATGGTCCACAGAAATATCAGCAGGTTGATTCAGATATTTACCCAAGTAAGTCAACTAAGTAAAATATCACACAGTTTTTATGCACAGGAGTTGAAAAAGCTTTGAAAAAGCTTTCCATTCTTTTTGAAGCAAATAATGTGACAATGGAAAATGTAAAAATAAAGTTTCCATGGAATTTTTTCCTTTTTTAGCTAAATTCTTTTACTGGGAGATGTTTATAAAGTAAAATGCATCTGCAAAAAATAGGAAAATGTTTTTGCTCCTTTTGAAAAAAAAAAAGAAAAAAAGGTTGTGTTAATTCAGTAGCATAAGTGTGTAAGATTTCATAACTTTAATTCTGGATGTTTTCTCCTAGACCATTTCATTGTTTTTTCATTAAATACTGACATTTCTTTTATAGTCATGTAATATTTCAGATTAATAATATCATAATTGATACTTTGCAGCCAGGCATTTTTATTATTGTTGCAATATTTTTCTCTTATTGTTATTTCTTAAATTAAGAATAACTACGTTACTGTTTTCTCTTGTTTATGGTCTTTTATGGCCATTTTACAATCGGATTATTTGAATTTCCTTTTCAGTGACAGGGAGGCAAAATTTAATAGAGATTTTTTTTATGCCCCCCCACTTGTCTTTGAAATGGACACTTTAGCATTGTGCTAAGAGCTCACTTTAAAGCCTGGCTGTAGTGGAGTTCAAGGATGGCAGTGTTGCAAGGTGATGGGCTGGTTTAAGTTTATTTTGTTTTAATCACTGGACACTAGAAATGTCCTGGGCAGTTCATGTAGAGAATGCACACCCAAGGCCTTCAGCACAAGTGCTGAAGGATTTGCTGTGTTTAACCATTTAAATATTTTCCTAATTTAAAGGCTGAGAGGTAGTTTCAAGAGAAAGGAGAGTCCCTTTTCTCTCAGTATTTGTGTGCAAATACTGAGAGTAGGGATGAGCACAGTAGGAATGTGTGTATAGGCTGTCATTTTGATGTCTATAACTTCTTCTGTTGCTGTTGTTTTTGCCGCTGCTAGTGCCTTCTGTATTCACAAAGCTCCTACCACTGTCTTCTGTGTGATCTTGAAACCATAACTAGTTTGCAAAAATGGATGATGTTTTGTCTCTAGTTAAGATCTGGAGGTGCACAAGTCTTGGAAGGATGCATAGCAGAAATACACAATATCACCAGCCTAGATATTTCAGACAATGGTAAGTACACAGAACAGGAATGGAGGGTTGTGCAAGTCAAGAAACGCTTTTTGTTTCAGCTCACAGTGTAACCAAGGATGGTTGCTCTTGCTTTATGATTATTGGCCATGTTGGTCATGGAAATGTCTCAGACCAAGACCTCTTATCAAGAAATGTTGAAAGGCTAACTGTACCCTCGAAAGTTTGTTGTTTGAGATCAGTGTAACACAGCAGAACAAAATAATGGCACCAAGCTCATATGAGATCCAGAGTAAATTGAGTTTAAGTACAAGAGGATGAGAAGCTGAATGAGAATTGGAAGTGGAGTGAAAGAACAAAAGGAAAGGTCTGGTAGAGAATGAAGCTGAGAGGGGGGAAATTTGGAGCAAAGAGCCAACAGCTTCAGGTCAGGAAAGACCTGCTTGAGTCTTTGGAAAAGTCTTTGAATATTTCTGCTTTGGAGTCTCTGTGCTTCCTAGCACAGATATTCCTGGGAATATGAGCTGGCTTCTCAAGGTATAGATGTATGAACTGGAAGAATTCATCTGCTGTGTTTGCCCCTCCATCAGCCAAATGCAGAAGTATTTCAGAAACAGATTCCTAGTACAGTAGAATGCCCAAAAAACGTGGGATGGCTTTGAGAGCTACTCACTCAGCCCAGTTATGCAAAAAAATTAATTTTTATAAATAATGATAGATATTTGAAATCTAAATTATCCTGTGAATCTGAATTCTAAATGATTGTAATCTAGCTAGTGGACTCCTAAAATACATCACTAGTTTGGGAATACTGAAGTTATTTTTCTTTTGCTCAGGAGTAGAATAAAATTTGGCTGGTTTTTCAGGTCATTTTATTCATAGTCTGTTATGTTAGCCTTTTTTGCAGGCTTTTGAAGGCTTTGAAATGTTTATTCTACACAGCTGTAGAATAAGACTAAATAGTGATTACCATTGCTTCAGAATTCCCAAAGGAACTTCAAACTCTGCCTGACAGTGCAAGGAACTACCCTTGGGTGGTTGGACTGTGGATAAGGGACTGATTTCTGTGTTTCTCAGAGGTGCCTTTAATAGTTGATTAGCATGGAGATTTAAAGGGTTTATTTCAGAGAAAGTGTTTATTCTCATAGAAAAACAGGAACACTCATGAAAAAAAATATTTGAAGATAGAAGAATTTGTGTCCAAACCAACACAGGAATTTTTTTACATATTCTGGAAATTAGTACACTGATATAATTATTTGAATGAATATACCATCAATACTTGAACCTGGGATGGATTTTTTGTGAAAATGTGTTTTAATTCCTAATCTAATCTGATTCTTTACAGGCCTAGAATCTGACCTCTCAACCCTTGTAGTCTGGCTTAGTAAAAACCGGTCGATAAGACACTTGGCATTAGGCAAAAACTTTAACAACATGAAATCCAAGTAAGGATTTTCTTTCTTTTAAATAACAAGAGAATGGATGAGGAGAAATTGCTGATTTCATCATCTTCCTAACTTTTCTTCCCTCAGAAATCTCACTCCAGTACTTGATAATTTAGTTCAGATGATTCAAGACGAGGATTCAGTGAGTATCTTTCTGCCTACTATCATCATGTGTATTTGTACCCTTACAGTCTATTTTTGATCATTTTCTTCACTGTGTTAAATTGCTGCATAAGATTTGATCACAATCCTGCACAGACACATCCGACATTTTGGATTTGGGTGTTTCTCAAATTGTAATTTGGATTAATTGTAGCATGTAGGTGAACATTTTCTGAGGATAGTCTTAGGATCTGTGGCTGTTGAAAAATATTCATTATAAATAGTTGGATGTGCGTAATCCAGTGATTTAGGTCTAAATTATAGTCCTTAAGGCACAAATTTTCACAACTTTTGTGTCCTGATAAGAGATTACAATGGTAATGTTCTCAACAACAATATTTTTTTAATTTATAGAATGCATAGTAGCTGTTCTTAGGTATTAACTTTTTTTTTCTTGACAAAATGCAAGGTCACTGCAGTGATGTCTCAGAACTCCTTACTTCTTCAAAAGATGCAAATAAATCATTCACTGTGCTGTTTTTTACTTTTCTTAGTACATTAGTCATGGGAGCAATTTCAAAAAATGTCAGGGTACCTTGCTAGGATGCTTGTCCACTTTCTTAATTTCTACACTCTTTTGTGATTCTGAAAGGCTTTTGTGGTTGGATTTGTGTTCTTGCATGTTCTTGGCATCCTAATTTTGATTAGAAGGGGATCTTAAGATGCTCTGTTACTCTTGTGCTTGTCAATCTTTATTTATCTATTCTTATTCCTTTCTTACTCCTTAATTTCCTGTGCAAGTACCAAGCAAGCTTTCCTCATTCTCCAGACAGCCAACTGTAGAATCAAGTTGTCTGCACACCTGCTGTTTCCTGTTGACTTTATTGTCTCACCTCCAAGTTCATGCTCTCCATATGAACTGCTTGGCTGTCTTCTCCTCCCATCTGTGTCTGTATCCTGGCAGTTTTAACCAGGATTTCCAATGTCTCTTTCCTCACAAGGTCATTAGACTCATATTCCATGTTCCCTTTTTCTTAGTTCTTAATTGTATTTGAAGTGATTTATTAAACTAGTTCTCTATGCTCTTTCTGTCCTCCTGAATGGGGTTAGTGGTACTGGTGTTTCTTGATTCTGTGCCTTCTTCCACATTTTATTCCTTAAAACACAGGATGTTGGTGTGAAGCGGTGAAGTTCTGCATACAGATACCAAAGCTGGTTGTAATTGAGGTAACACCTGTTAGTGAAAGCACCTTAAGGAAAGTCCTTGTTTGCACAAGTTAGAGTAGGATTGTGCTAAGTAATGTATTGGAGCTCTATTACTTCTTGTACCAAACTAGCCTTTTTGGTTTGTGCTGTGTGACCACCTCCTTCTACTCTGCCTTGAAAGGGAATGCTGCAGCACTGCCTTCCCCTTCTCTCCTTTTCCTGTGATACTGTACTGTATCATTTAATCAGATAGCACCTGCTTCTTCTCTCTGGACATTTGTCTCTGTCCTGCCCTGTTTCTCATGCTTATCCTTTCACAGCTGTCCTGAAGAACTGAATCACAAGCAAATGTTTTCTGTTTCTATTATTCCTCTGTTCTGTTGCAGGTTAACATTTCTTCCCATTCACACCATATCCTAAAACACCTCTTCAATACACTCTGTGTCTTTTCAGTACCCAAATCATCTCAAACACGCTGTTGGGTTTTCCCCCCTGTTTTACGACTCTCCTTTTCATAGTCTCTTTCCTAAGAATAAGAATTTCAACTTCCACTGTATTATTTCTATTTAAAGTGTTACAACCTTCTGTTTATCTTTCCTGGCTTCTGTTTTTGAAGCTTCCAGGTCATAGGAAAAAGTAGCTGCTAAATTTTGTGTGTATTGTTCTTGCAGCTCTCTCTCCTTTGCATCATTGGCTTCCACTTCTTGCTTTCCTTTTCAGCCCGTGGGTGACATCACTTGTTGCTCCACTTTCTGCCTTTTACACTATTAACTGGTCAGGTGTGCTCCTGTAATTCTTACCCACCATGTTTCCTGACCTAACCTACACAGCATATTCTCACCCTGTTTTCAAACAGTGTTATAATGAAATAATTCACCAAAAAGTTATTTTATTTAAGTATTTAAAATAACTGTCTCTCCTTCATGTCATGCATTAACATTTGGGATATAGCACATGATCCTTTTGGGGTTACCCTGCCTCTTCTTTCCCCGTGTTCTTTTCTCTTGTTAATCCTCTTCAGTGAAGGAATCTTGTTTCTTTCTGTCTCACCAAGTGCTAAACCCAGCGTGAACCATCTCCTAGCAGCAAAAGAGTTGAGGACAGACACTGTAGCTCTGTGGGAAAAATGTGTTGCAGAAAGCTGCCTGGGATTGTCCTTACTGAACCTCGATGCTTAGAAAATCATGTTAAGTCTCCAACTATTTTGATTTGGTTTTGAATCTTATATGGTGTGGTCCTTGTTTTACCCATAAGTTTGCATTTGCTGCCACAGGACATTAAAAAGTTAAGATGCAGTTGGAGAGACCAGGGTGTTTAGGGGCCATGCATTGTCTGAATGGAAAGCTGAAGCAAGAGGTTTTCATCTAAAATAATCATCTCCAAATGCTTCTTTGGGTATTTATGCACACTTTAAATAGCTCTGTTGCTGTGTTAATGTGAGTCATGAGTAAAATGATTTAAACAATCAGTGGCTTGGTTCTATGACTGTTAAAATAGAGTGATGCACAAATGTAATTCTGCACAATTTAAAAGCAGTAGTAGTAGTAACCTACATAGCAGAATTTCCCAGGTGTTTTATATAAGCAATAATTTAATATTTAGATTCATTTTTGGCGTTCTTTTCATGTCTTTTCTATTTAAGTAGATTCTGTACTGTGCAGGCTATTATAATGTATTCTTACTGTGCCATTTCTTGTTGCAAAAATTGATGTTACACTTGCAGGTACAGTGTTGTTACTCAGAGTGGTAATCACTGCTGCATAGGTGCAGTGGATTTCTAGAGTGATGAATATCTTTAGTTGTTAGTTCAGTATTTGGTGCATAATTGGCTTTTTGAGGGTTTTTACAGCATTTTTGTTCTTAGGAAAAACAAATTTAGCTTGATTTAATTCTTACTTTTGTTCCCAGCAAGAAGTATGACAGAATCAATGAATAAAATCATACAATTTCTAATTCTATATTTGTACTTCGAGAATTCCTCCTCCTTAAAAAGATCATGTTAAGGTATCTTCCCTGTATTGGCAAAGTGCCTGTTTTCTGCAGCAGGGACACTGAAAGTGCTCCTTAGACTTCTGTTTTCTCAATATCTAGATAAAACTATTAAGTTGTTAAAAAGAAGTAAGTGTTTGTAGAGTATTGCCCATGTTTGTGGGGGATTTTGTTTTGGTGTTTCTTTTTTGTTTTTGTTGTCGTTTGATTGGGATTTTTAATGCAATGCTCAGATAATTTAATGAATATTTAGATGGTGCATAGCTGTCAATCTTTGCAGAACACAGCACAGAAGCATTTTCAGTCACATACTGTTTTGTCAGAGTGTTGGAATGAAGGAAGTTTCCTGGGAGGATATTTGAGATTTAGAAAAATTACTGGAGGAGGTGGGGGGCTCACTTACTCCAGTGCCCATTTCTAAAGTGACACATGAGAAACAGAAGCAATGTCCCATTCACAAGTTTACTGCTGATTTCTCTGAGTGTTGCTTTACCGTGAATCTGTCAGCAAAAGAGCTCCTCAGACTTCTGTCAAGAGCTCTTAAATGCCATTCTAAATGTGATGTTACCATTTGTTATGTTAATATTTCTTTTAAATTCTTAATAATTCTTTACACTCTCCTTCATGCCATGCAATAAAATTGAAAAACATGGGCAGATTAAGGGCATTAGTATAGTAATCTAATAACTTCCATTTAAAATAAAACCAGCATGTGGCTTATGTTATTGTTAGACTTTTTAATTATAAACCTGCTGTGCCTCCAAATTTTTATGCTTTTTCTCATTTGTAAGTGCATTTCTTATTGTTGCAAAATTTTTGGTTATCACTGTAATCCAGTGGTGTCTGGAGGGTAGGATCCCATCCCATGGCAGCTATGATGCAAGCACCTTGGACCCTGGAAGGTGTGCACAGTTTGGTTGGTTTATTTTCATTAATCTAAATATCAGGATCTAATGTAGGTGCTGTGGCTCATCATTAGGAGATACTGATTTTCCTGTGCTGGCAACTTGGAGATTTTAGGCTCCAGAAGTTCATCCTCCAGTACATGCCTAAGTGAGTGTATAATGGTGATACACTCCTCTGAGTGGACTCACACTTGAGCAAGAGAAATGTTTTGTGGAGTCCTCATTCATCATCAGAGACAAATTACAATTTTAGGAGACAAATTACAATTTTAGGAGCTGTAATTGCTCTGCAAGGCACGGAGATGGATAGATTGTGGTTCTTGGGTTCCTGCTGTTGAGTGTTGGGGACATTGAGAATGGAGGAAATATAGGCAGTTTTAGAAAAGGTTTTTTTAAGGCTTGGAGTGTGACTTGCTGGAGCCAAATAATGTAGTTTCAGCTTAATATGCTGCATAAAAGAATGAAGTTACTGAAAGATATTGTAGTTATGGATGTCAAAACACCATTGTGAATAATATCTGCTGGCTTACTCATTGTAATAGATTTCAATACTGCTTTGACCTGCTACAGTTTTCTCTTTCCTCCAGAAGTCCATGCCCTTTGTTGAAGGAACAGATATGCAAAATCACTCCTAAACTTGAAGTAACAATAATAAAACACTTTAAGGGAACTGTTTATGTTTTAACAATGCCTTGGACTGTAATATGCCCTTGAGCAAATCTCACAGCTTGAGGGAGAGAAGGAGAGTGGTAGATACTTTTATTTCTCACTAAAAATGCAAATGCTGGTTAAGCAAAACCCTCTGGACACTAGAAGTTGTCCAGTTAAGCTGATTGTTGTTATCTTCCCTCTTTTGAGGTTTCCACTGTATTCTGTACTTAGCAAGACTCGGGAAGCTGGAAGCACTGCCACTTGAAAATAATTTTTCCCAGGGTGTTGCAACTTAATCTCTGTGTGTGTATGTGTTTGACACCTGTGCTGTAAGTTATTGACTCCCAATTCATTATGTGTTGTAGGATCTGCAGCAGACACAGAAATAACTCTTTGGTGTTTACTGCTGTCCCCAGCAGCTTGGGAAGCTTGTAACTTCTTTTAGTTGGTGTTTGAGGAAGGAGTGCATTTCACCAGTGCCTTTTCTATGATCCACAGCCTCTACAGTCACTGTCCCTGGCAGATTCCAAGCTGAAGACTGAGGTCACCATCATTATTAATGCCTTGGGCAGCAATACTTCTCTCACAAAAGTGGATATTAGTGGAAATGCCATGGGAGATATGGGAGCAAAGATGTTGGCAAAAGCCCTACAAATAAACACCAAACTCAGGTAAGGGAAACGTATTTGCAGTAAACAGAATGACTTAATAGTACTGAAGTTGTTGGCTTATTCTCAAGCTGTTTCTCTTCAGAACCTTTATAGGTACAATCACTTAAGAGTTTCTTTATTTGGAAGGATTCTCATCCTTTGTTTCTTAAAAGAAAAGAAAATAACAACAGAAAAATAAGAGAAGCAAGTCATCCCTTCAAAAACATTTCCTTAACTGAAACTGGGGTAAATTTTCTAAATTTGAACAGAAAGGCCCCTTGTTGGAACCAAAAGATGTTTAAACTTTCTAGAATGACAGGAAAAAATTACATTGTGGCTGAGCTCTCTATTAACTAAAGCCATTGTCCTTCTCAAAACTGGGCCAACTGTAAAACTATATGAGGTTGCTCAGATAACTGATCCAGGCAGGTTTTGAAGATCTGCAGCCACCAAGATTCCACAATATCCCTGGGAACTCAGTTCTAGTGCTTAGCTACTCTCTTCTGTTCCACTCTCTCTTTTCTACTGGAGGCCTTCTCAGCAGAGAAAATTCTGATACTTGGGTAGGAAACTGAAGTAAATAATTCTTTGTCTTCTGGGGTGTCAGTTTGTAAAACTAAGAGCATGTGGAATTCAGAATGGAGAGCAGCATGGACCATCCATCCTTCCTTTCTCCCCTTCCTACTGTGTTGATGGACCTTGGCATATCTTCTCTGCAACTTCATCTGCCCAACAACTTCACTGCTTTTTAGCATGTCTGGCACTGATGGCTCGAGAGTATCACTTTTTTTCTATCCAGCATGTGTTTCACAACATGTAAAACCTTCAATCAGTAAATCTGGATGGGGGCCTCTAAATATGTCACCCTCATTAGGAAAGATAATCCTCCCTCCTCCTCATCAGACTGTGCAGGTGAACCTTTCTTAGTGTATTGTCAGTGTAAAGAGACCACTTTTTACTTGGTCTCCAAGTATTTGTTCCCTGGAGGATAAGAAATTCCCCCAAACAGTCTTGGCTATTTTGTTCATCTGCAGGGATCCTCTGGCCTTTGTGTTGCTATGCCTGAACTGAATATTAAAAATGTCAAGAAAACACTGGAGGGATGGCTTAGGTTTATTGAATGTATTAACCTGAAATGACCACAATATCTGAGAAATAAAGTCTTGATACATTTCAGGATGGCAGACTGAAACGTTTCACAGTATGCTGAATGTCACAGTCGACATAATGTCACCACAGTCTGTGGTGTGATTACAAACTGAATAATGCAATGGTAACTGGCTCTGCCAAAAATGTTATAAAATGACATCCAGGTAGATATATAAACACACTTTCCAATGGCAAAAATATTCAATATTTGACCCTAATCATATCTGATGTTTGCAGAGTGAGTATAGAATTGCTCTTCCTCTCTTTCTTACCTTCATCTTTCCATCTAAAAAATGAAGAGTTAATTCTGCAACAACAGAAGGATATCAATACTTCTGAAAACATGCCATCTATCTTTTTTTTTTCTTTTAAACTCCAGAAACCTTTGTTTGGTTTTGTGTCTTGTTTTTTTTATTTTTATTTTTTAAGAACAGCTACAACTGATGCTCTAGCAGAAGCAAGATTTATCTGCTTGTCTGTCTCTCATGACTACTAATGAGATCTTTGAACATGTGTTTGCAAATTGCCAGGCAGTCTGCTTGAGTGGTCTGAGTTGGGGGAGGGGGGGAAGGCTTGATCACTCTTATCATTATTGTATATTCAAAGGAGCTACAATTTATGCACCTAACCTAATGGTTTATATTGGCAGCTACTTATGTTGCATGTGGAATCATAGGAACAGTGTGATGAGCCGACTGCAGGGTTGAATGCCTGCAAATTTTGACCTCTGATCAGCATGATTTTTTTAAATACATGTAGCCTGTGTGGAAGAGATTGATCAGTTACTGCAATTTTCTGTGTTTTCAGTATGGGCATGCAAAGCAGGCATTTGGACTTTGGTTTTGATACTATTCCTCAAAAAAGCAGGAATTTATGTCCAAACCTTTCTACTAATTGCATTTTAGAAAAGTAAGGTATTTGTGTTAATGATGGAAAATACAATAGAGTCCCCTTAAAAGTAAGGGAAACTGGATTTTGTATATTTGTCTATAATTTCTGTCATTTCAAGGATTTAGAATATAACTAAAGACAACTTTTTAAAGTGCTGCCTTCTGTAATTTTGAATATTCAGCAGTGTGTTATTTGAATATGCAAAGTTTCAATATAGATTTATTTGATGGTTTTTGTTTAACTTACGTTTTTCTTTCCTCTTCCCACCACCTCTCAGAACTGTAATATGGGACAAGAATAACATCACTGCACAGGGCTTCCAGGACATAGCTGTGGCACTGGAAAAGTAAGTCTCAAGTAATTGATTGTCTGATGAAGAGGCCAAAGATCCTGGATGATCTGAGCAGCTGCAGTTCTCACCACAGTCAATATGATCTTGACGATGCTGAGTGCTCTCGATTTTGAGCATCAGGATGTTAAATCTGAAGGAAAATTCATGACTTCACATCCTTCAAAAGGATGGGAAAAGGCTCTGTGGCTCTTTTCATCCATACCCTGCTATCAGCATTAATGTGCTTGAGTTCTGCTCTTAAAAGTCTGAATTTGGTAATACTTTCCCTTTTCTTCATTCTCTTGTGTTAAGAGTGTACAGAAATTCTATTCTAGTGAATGACGCTGTACATAATAACAGAAAATTACTGAAGTGGACCTTTGTGGCCTGACTTTTTTTTCTTTCCCCTAGCAAGTTGAAACTAATAGTGATGATCTCAGGAACTGCAGTTTTTCTTTGTAATTGCCATGGTCTGGGTCATTTTGCTTCCATGAGTTTACTCACAGACGCAGCCATTACCAGTGATAGGTTAAATTGCTTTCATCTCTCTCCTTCTCCATCACATTTCTTTATATATTATTACTGTTCTTAAGAGAGGAGAATTACAGATTTAAATTAAGCAGCAGTTAAAGTTTCATATCATTAAATCCCTCGGACAGGAGCAAAGACTCTCTTTAGAAGGTGAAAGTACCCTACAATTGGTAGTTTCTACACAAGATATCTTATAAAACTCTGTAACTATTTAAGGGAGCATCTTAACCCTTGTAGGGATCATGAGCCTAGAGCTTATAAGCTTACTTGATTTATGAAACAATTTTAGTTTAAAAACTCAGTTTTGAAGTGAATTCAATTGTACTGATGTGGGAAATTAGATAAATGATGTATAATTAAGCAAATAATCTTGCAGTGATTTCATTGATAGTAGTGAATCATAATAATTTGCAAAGGTTATTTGTCAAGTTGCAGGCATTTCTCTGTTAAAGAGCAATATCATGGGGAAGGCTGGTAGAAAAAGAAATACACTTGTTTTCTGGTCAGCATCAGCTTTATTTCTCTGTTCTGAAGTGTTTGGATGAGTAAATAGAGAAGAAGGGGGAAATCCTGAGGCAAAAGCAAATAATCTGAACAAAAACACCCCTGAAATGCTACAGATAATTATGTGCCATTGTACTTTTTTGAGGTGACATCTCATTTATTTAACTTGGAAGCTGAGGTCATTTCATGTTGCCTTAAACATTTTTAAATTGTCAAAAACATTGATAACATCACAAACTAAGCCACAAGCAACAAAGGTTCTAACATGAAGAGAGGGACTCTCAGTACTGGCTGAAAACAATTAGGCTGTAAACAATCTATCTTGAAGACATTTTGAAAACATTCTTCACCATATGTTTCCTAAAAATACCTGAAACCATCAATGTTCTGTAGGAAAGAACCATCACTGAAAAAGGAATGAAATATACTGAAGATGCTTGAGGATATATGTTCTATGTGTTATTTCAGTCTTAAGAAAAGTAGTCATCTACCAAACCACAAAACAAAGAAGAAAGGCAGACTTTAGTATTATGGGCTGGAGGCTGAGGGGATTTGGGAGGGATTGTAAGAGATTTTAAACTAGGCTGAACTAATTGCAAGATTTTTTGCTTTCCCCTTCTCCCAGCTTTTCTTCACCCATTTATAGTCATGTGAAAATGTTATTCCTGCAAGGGAACTCCAGGAGCATGGCTCTTGGCAGATTTTGCCCCCTGGGTGTTCCAGTCAGGTGATGTGAGGTGCTGAGAAGATTTTCTGTGGAGTCCCTTACAAGGTGACTGCTCAGGGGAGCATTTGAGAACAGTGGACATCTTAAGCAGGGTCTTGTATCTCTGGAATTTTAATATGAAGATAAGCATGTGATTTACAGCCTAGAGCCCCCTGTGTCACAGGACAGCACAGCATGAAAGATATTTTTTTCTATATGGACTGAGTGAAGAAAGAGCTGAAGTCCCAATATCTGAGGAGAAATGCTGGAGTTTGTTAGAGAGCTATGAATTCTTCCCTTAGCCAGTGGTGTGAAATTCACACACCCTGACCTGAAAAGCAGATGATCTTATTCCTGGTTTTAAAAAACCCATCAGTAAAATCTCCACTGCAGCAGAGAGCATATGTAGTTTGTGGTTACTACAGGGGAAACAATGTGATGAAATGTAGGGCTGCTGTCATTCATGTTGTATGTAGAAGAAGAGGGTTTTTGGACCTCTTTTGGGACATCCTTTACAGTCTTTGAGTACCTCTCTGAAATTTAAGACCCTTTAAATATAAGTATTTTGCTTAGTATATTGATGTGTTAGGAAATTACTGGATTATTGAGTTTGTACAAAATGTACTCCTTTACAAGAGACAAGTGGAGTGTTAACAAAAAGAATGAGGGACTATTTTAGGCTTCAAGGAAACAGAGAAAGACAAAGTGCAAAGATAAAGTTGAAAAGTGAGCTTTAAATTCTTGATAATTTCCCCTAAGGGCTGGTTAATTCTTAGATGAAAATAATACTGTGTCTGAAAGCAAACCAAGTACAGAGGATTCCCTTCCTTCCTTGGGGTAGGTAGTGGTCTTCTAAAGTTTTGTCTTTGTGATTGTGTGTCCATAAAATCTCCTTACCTTTCATTTGCCCTCTTCCTGCTCTATGTGTCTGTATGTGTGAAGGGAGGTGTACTAAGCCTTTGACTAAATTGAATTTAGCATATAACTGCTAGCATGAGAGCTGGCAATTACAGATTTCAATGAGTGGTATGTGCTAAATGTCAAACAGCTGCAGAGATCCTTAGAAATCTATCTTCTTTTTTTTTAACTATATAAATACCCCACCTGTGAGGCAATCAGCAAGTTCTGTAATTATCTGCCTTTGAGCTCAGTATCTTTGACATTTAAAAATTCTCCCTGTGGTGGTGGACAGCCATTTATGCACTGTGTTAGTATTACATGAGGACACATAACAGGGTCTGTATAATTTGCAATGTTCTCTTGAAGGACAAGACAACTAGAAAGAAGAGTTAAATCTCTGACTGTGATGCAGTAGACACTTGGGCCCTGTGGAAGGACAGGGACTTTGACTGCCTGCCACTGGCAGCTGTACATGACCATGTTTACATTGAGGAAGAAACATAAAAGTCTTCCATTGTCATTTAAAGTGAAATGTTGGGTTGTATTGATGAGGAATTGGTGTGTTTGCAGTTCAGGAGGACACTGCCCTTCAGAGAATGGTGTCCCAAGCAGCTGCTGGGAGAAGAAGTGAAAGAAACCTGGAGTTTCACACTGTATGAGGCATCTGCTGTTGGAGTTAGTGCACTCAGTGAGGAGTGGTCTACTGTCATCAATGGTGGTGGCTCAGCTGAAATTGCCAACTTTAAAGTGCTCAAAAATAGAGGGCTCCAAACATACTTATGTAGCTCTGGATGGAATAGGAACAGACTGTTAGTGGGATGTTTGCAGAAGGACAAGAAAGAAATGTTTGCAGGAAATAAAGGATTAATTGAAAATAGAAAGAATAATTTCCTTTCTAGGTTTTAAGAACCTCCTGCTCTTTTTTACCCCCCCCATTTATTTGAGTCTGAAGTTGTGTGGATATACCACTGTAGGTAGCATTTTAACTATACCTGTGTCATGATAGTAAGTTTATTTTCTCAGAGTTTAAATGTAATTTTGACTCAAGACCAAACTCCTGTCTTTAATGTCTTATTGCAGCAGATGGACAAAGCTGCAGAAGTATTTTGCAAGCAAATAAGTAAAATGCAGGGAAGAATTGTTTGCATAAAGCAATGTGGAGATGCTATGCTTGTTTTGTCATCTTTTTATTAAAAATTCAGCAAGTGTCTCCAAATTGTTGTAAACACAAGAAGTTATTAAATAGTAAATTTCTAAAACTCAGTCTCTTAGTTGCTATCTGTCTATTACTGAATATTTCCATTTATTCTTAGATCTGATACAGTTGCCAGCAGGCACTGATGCTCCCTGTTCTATTTAGATACAGGAAAATAATCTAACCTTGTGCACAGAGGTACAGAGAGTAGCTAGGCCACTGGGCATTGACCATGTAACTGCTTTCCAAAATCTGCCCCTCTGTCTAGTGGCAAAGAAGAATTAGCAGCAAAAATAGCATGCATGCTTCCAGCTATTCCACTTAAAAATGTGAAAAATACATTTAGTACCATCCATGGACAAGCTAGATGCACTTCATTTGGAGAAATCCTTCTAGGTTATTCTTCATAAAGAGATACAATAATTAGATTAACTTTCACTGTCAATTTTTTTTCTTTAGGAATTATACATTGAGATTCATGCCTATTCCGATGAACGATGCTTCCCAAGCACTCAAAACAAACCCTGAGAAAACAGAAGAGGCACTGCAAAAGGTATTGCATATGCCACCAATGAACAGAAATAAAGCCAGCAAAAATATAGTAATTTTAAGTGACTGAGGCTTCATGCTTGGCTGAATAAGAGTTCTGTGCTGGATTCAAGAGTTGTGTGGTTTGCATAGACATCTGCATGGTAATCAAGTGCTGCAAGAGCTTTTTATTCCACAGAATGCTGGGACTGAAGGCTGATGGAATGCAATGGTGTAGTGTCAAAATGTCTTAACTAGAAAAGTGCAAGCTAGACCTGGTATTGCTGTGTGCCTGCCTATGAAGGGGAGAGTTAGAAACTGCATGTTTATGTGCTTGTGGGTATTATCAAATGTTTAGAATTAGTGGTGCACATTTTTTATATTGGCATAAAAAGTGCAGTCAGCTCTGTTCAACACAAAGGATGCTCTTTAATTTGAGGGAGGATGAAAACATTTACTGCCTGTGTTTTATATTGTACATATAAAATTCACACACTGTGTTGCCCTAAGTAAGCAACTGCACCAGCATGTTCTTTTGGATGAAAAGGTGTTGACAGTATCTGTAGCTGTTCCACTTGCATGAGTTATAAAAGTCCCAGCTGAGTTTTAATGTGGTAAATCTCGAGTCCCAGACAAGCCTCCTGCTCAATCAGGAAGCATACATTTCACATCTCTTTAATGAGTAGTTTTCCTTCAGACAAGGTAAGACCATAAAAACCTTGTAAATAGTTCTTACAGATAACTGTGATTAAAAGGCAAATGTCTATGATCCTTATTTTCAGTAATCTGAGTATCACAGGGAGAAGAGCTGGTAGTCTACCTTTTTCTTTGATGTATGAAAATCTGATTCATAGGGGATGGACATATTTCTTACATCTCCATGTAACTGGCCAGGTTCATATCTAGGCTGATAGGTGCATTTCTGAAAAAATATAATGAAGCTTCTGGCCTTGAGGATTTAAATTCTGTGTGTTAATTAGGCACTGTGTACAAAGAGCATTTCCTTTTATTTGTATCAAAGTTGCTAAAACTGTTATACTCTGAGCTTGTTTTAACATGTGGTTCAGTCTTTCTTCACACAACACAAGGAAGTTCCCTCCTAGAAAAGGTACCAGTGTGAACCATGGTGCTGTGACCACAGCTGATTCCCTGCAGGTAGGGATGCAAGCCTTCCTACATGGACTGAGCTGTCACTCCTGGTGCTGGGACAACTTGTACTGCCTGACTGATGGACATAGCAGCCACCCTCCCCAGCTCCAGTGTCTCTGCAGCACACCTGACTTGGGCTGGAACAGCTGGATAAACCCAGGGGGTTACTCTGGGGCATGGTCAGATGTTGCAGTTCTTGCTGCTGCTGCATTAGAGGTGACCACCCCACTGAGCTCAGCCTCACAACCTGCTGGCCACCCCACCCAGCCTTTTTTCCCTTTCCTCTTTCAGACCAGATCTACCACCTTTGATGAACCTTAAAGAGTTAGCTAATAGGTGTTTTTGGCTTCACTAAGTTTGATAGAGCAGAGTTAGGGAGTTACTCTTTATGCCATAAAGCTGGCTGGTGATGGGTGTTTACTGCTGGTCATGGTGAGCTGTAAGTTGGAATCATTTGTCTCTAAAGAGTACTGCTGTACTGCTGTACTGCTTAGCCTTAATTAACTAACATGTGAACCAAGGCTGCACTGTCACTCAGACACTTTTACATAGTTTATCTTCTCTTCAGACATTCTGCTCTTCAAATCTGTGTCTTTGCAGTAGGCCAAAGACATCTGAGAGAAATGAATCAAATATCTTGGGTCATCATGATCTCTGCAACACCTAATGGTGAAGAGTCCCTTCAAATATTTCTCAAACCAGGATCTAATCCTTTGTCAGCATAACTTGCTAAATTGTTCAAAATAAAAGATTCTTTCAGAAAGCACTGGCAAAAGCACAATGTTAAACCATATTTCACTAATTTGTGAGTGAATTAGTATTTGCCAGTGTGGTTATTAAGCACTGAGATATACAAAATAAAGCTTGCAGATGATAAATAATTAGGAAGTTTTTCTTGTCAGTCCCCAGTTCTGACACAGCAACAAAATTGAAAGCAAATTAAAATGTGAAGAGTCAAATCAATTTCCTAATGTCTTTTTTTCTGTTTTTTGTTTTGTTTTGTTTTGTTTTTTTTAGATAGAAAATTACTTACTTCGTAACCATGAGACCAGGAAGTACCTACAGGAGCAGGCGTATCGGCTGCAGCAAGGCATCGTCACTAGCACCACTCAGCAGGTGAGAATTTGGTACTTACTGGACTTCTCAGTGCCTAAAATCTGCCTGGGGAGGAAGTTCTCTCTCATCCTGAGTACTTTTAAGATGTGCCTCATGGATTATACTGTTTCCCAAGAAATAATAATTATCAATGACAATATATTTGGAAGGAAAGCATTTCTGTGAAGGTCTTCTATACAGCAGTACAATGTAGAGAAAGATTCAAGCTACTAGCAAGTAAACTGCTGTTGAAACCAGGAACAGTTTTGTTTGCTTGTGCTCTACCTGTGTTATTAAAATTTAATGGGACAGTGTTTCTTTACTGGAACCTGAAATTGTACTCTAACCTCTTGAGAGACAAAATGGTATATGGAGACATACTGACACTAAAAACTGCAAGAGCAGGTGCTCCATTCTAGTAATTTATCTGGTCCAATGCCACTTTTTCCCCCCAAGTTAATAATCTCTATGTGAAATAAGTTTAGATTTTTTTATAGCTTGTTGGTTTAGTTGTGCTTTTCTCCATTACCACATACACATCGAATTTCAGGAAATGCAATTTATTGTTATTTTAAAATAAAGTTACTAATTTCTATATTAAATTGTGTACAATAAGGATGGATTTTAAAAACAGTTTTAAAAGAGAGCTGAAGAAGACTCTCTGGTATGATAGAATTGCATTATTATTCCCAGAGTGTATTTTTTTTTCTGTCCAGATGTCCCAATGAGACTTTCTACTGTCTAATAATTAATTAGCTTTTTGTACTTGTAAGGAAAAAAAAACCCACCCAAAACCCTTTGAAGAGACAGAGTCATGTGGATCTGAAAAGGAGCATGCTGTGAAATTATTTCAGTTCTCATTGCTAATGATATAAGATGCTAGAACTGTAGACTTTATATGATGGTGCGTGCACTCAGATGTTGCTTCAAAATGTCAAATAGCCATTTCTAATGTATGCTAAGTGGGCTGATAAAGACTTTTAACTATTATATCTCCCTGCCTCATATATCTTAATCAAAGCTGACTATGTGTCAGGCATTCTTAGTGGTGTGTCTTGTAAGATACAGCTATACCACCTGCCCTGCATTTGCAGCATGTTGGATGAATTGCCTTGTGGGTATAGATTAAGTTCAATTTATCCCACTGTGAAATGTCTGATGGAAACATCTGCTTTGATACTTTTAATTCCCTTGCAACTAGGAATATTTACATTTTGAAAGAATACTGCAGAAGCCTGCACAGATGCATTTTGCTTAGACTGGAGAAATCACTGTTAGTGTTTGTTGCATGGGTAGTGACAGAGCTTTCTTTTACTGTCTGAACTTCTTAACAATTCAGAGACCTTTTAGGTATAACAACATTTTCAGCATTAAATTTGGTCCAAAAACCAGAGTAACACTTAAATAGGATAACTTGTTGATTATTTGAAGTTATCCTGGAGGTAACTATAGGGGAAATACTCCACAGCATTTATTTTTCCTGATGGTAAGGTTTTATTAATATTTGCAATGTTTAAGGGTGTCTTTACAGGATGTACTTCTTTCCTTCAATAGTATTGACATACTTCCAAGGTCTTACCATGCTTTTCCAGGTTGTTATATTGTCATTGCAAATCTCATCCTGCTACTATTGATTTTCGACCTGGACTGGATTAAGGTTATGTTTGACCAACCTTCTGATGTTTTATCTTTTGTATTTCTTTTGTTCAAGTAGATGATTGACAGAATATGTGTAAAAGTGCAAGATCATCTCAACTCTCTGAGAAACTGTGGTGTGGATGCTGTACAGGAGGATGTCAAATGTGCAGAACGGCTTATGCGGGATGCTAAGAACTCCAAAACAGTAAGCCCTACCCAGCACACTGGTAATGCTGAGAGCAGTTCTGTGGGTGCTTGCAGCTCTTCTCTTTTTGGGGAGTGAAAATAATAATGTGTCACAAAAGAATATTTTCTCTTCAGATGAGCAGCTATAGGTAGTATTTAAAGTGATAAGATAATTCTAATTTATGAAGACTTTGGCTTAGCCAAAGATGTTTTCTGCTGTTTGTCCTGTTTTGCAGACATGTAGTGATGAGCCTGTTTTCTGAAGATACTCTTCCTGTCTTACAGCTCTTACCAAATCTGTATCACCTGGGTGGAGCTTCTTGGGCAGGAGCCAATGGTTCACTCTCTAATCCAATCCAAGAGACACTTGAATCCATGGCTGGAGAAGTCACAAGGGTAGTGGATGAACAGCTTAAGGTCAGTGTTACTGTCTCTCACATGCAGAAATAACCAAATCTGAGGTTTTCTGTTGCTAAATGCAAATGTGCCACACTTCATTTTTCTCCTCAGTAGATTGGTATGTAAGCTAGCTATCTTTCCATTATTCATTTCTTATGACTTTGGGCCTTATTATTTGGATTTTTGCCCAGTTACATTTAATAAAAAGTTGCTATAGTGTTTTCAGTGGGCAGAAGGAGCATATGCTGTTTATAACTATCTTTTTTCATCTACTAGAAGGGGAAGATGAATCAAGTGCTCCTTCAACTTTGTATAAAGGCATTTTCCAAGCACCCTAAGAAGCCTCATGCCCTAGAGAAAAGTGCTCAGTAGTTAAAGGAGTCCCAGTGGAGTGAAAGCTGCTTTTTATAGACTCCATTGCAGATTTTTTTCTCCTTGATCACTTTTGAACCTGATGCAGGATTTCCACTTTACTGTTTGATTTGGGTAATTTGTATGTATCAAGAGTGCCCAAATAATTGGTACAGGCAGCATTGCAGGAACTTGTTAAACCTCAGTTCTTGAAACAGATGTCATTGATCTGTAAATGTTCTCACCTGTGTGCTCAGCCAGCTCCTGCTCAGAAACTTGAACCTTCAGTCACGTTTGCTCTTCCTGAGTAACAAGCAAAGAGGAGCCATCCATACAGCATGTGCAAAGGTATCAGTCCAGGAAGGAGACAAGGTGGAAAAATTTTAACAGCAGTTGGGATGTGTATGGAAGCTGATGAATTTAAAAATATGTCTCTGTGGCAGCTCAGATCAACTTCAGTTTATGACCAAGCTGTTTTGCATGTGTTCTGTTGTATTTTAACACTTTACAACCTTCAGATTCTTTGATCTTTCAATTGAAACACGAAAATGCTTCAGTCAGTGGGAATGTAATGAAGAATAATAATAATGCCATATTACTAATTGCTTTTTTGAAATTACAAAGTTAATGAGGAGGAAAATGGTGCTCTATTTTTAGTATGTTTCTCTCTTTCCCCCTTATATGAAATAAGGTGAAGATTTCTGCAGACATGAAAGTGATTTATCCATAAGATTCTTCCCAGTGGAACTTCTGGGCATTATTGGGACAGAAGTAGTCAGGTGAGCCCTTGCTGCTGGGCTCATGCACTTAAATAAGTTCATCTTGGAAAGTCTTATAGAGGGTGAAAAAAAAAGCCTCTTCAACATTTGGAATGCTCCTGAGTTAATGTGTCTTCCATTTATACTTTTAGGCATTTACAACAAAAGGCGTTTTAGCTCAACCATTCTGACTTTTAAATTTACTTTTGATTTGTGTGGTATTCAAGTTTAAGTGGCTTATAAGAAACTATAAAGTCATAATGCTCTTTGGGTACTCCAACACTCATTTTTATTGATTTTCACTTAAGGTGGAAAGGTTTGCCTTTAAGTTCTATGCATGGAGGAGGAAGTATTGGATGTGGATTAGAATGATTTTTTTTCCCCAGTTGTTTAGGTCAATTCAAAACATCATAAGCAATTTATTATTTGTAAAGATAGATAAGGGAGCTCACGTAAGGACAGTTCTTTTTGTAATTGTTGGGAAGAAAAAATCCTGTGTGCTGTAAGGAGTTTTGATTTTTAGTTTCCATAGCAACCAGAGTGTGATTCTAAAAAGAAGTTTGGAAATTGGTTAAAGCCAATGAACATTCTTCAGGTAAATAAGTGATTTTTTTTTTTTTTTTAACTCAAGGAAAGGAAGAGGGGTGAAGAAAGGAGTTAGAGTAAGGAAAAACAATATATTGGAGTGAGCTGAGTTGACCAGAGGAGAAATTATTGCAAGACCCTTGCCTTTTTCTTCTCCTGCTGGTGTCACTGTGGACACACAGAATCTGGAGATACTTTATTCAGTCAGCAAAGGCCCAAGGGAAAATATGCAAGACAAGTGGAGCCTACACAAACACAATTGTTTTGTAAGGACAGGAGT
Organism: Notiomystis cincta; assembly: GCA_013398075.1. Classification (NCBI taxonomy): domain Eukaryota; kingdom Metazoa; phylum Chordata; class Aves; order Passeriformes; family Notiomystidae; genus Notiomystis; species Notiomystis cincta. Next base: position 55,562 of record VZRX01015090.1, read on the forward strand.
GCTCAAAATATTCTCCCTAAATTTTATCCTAGTGCAGAGAGTTTGTTGGCTCCATCACCTGTTCCATTTTTTATTTTAATATCATCATTCTTCAGTCCTTTTCCTCACAGTATCTTTCTCCTCAATGTTAAGATTCTTTAACTGTGGGTAGTACTTCATTCTCTTCTTTCACCTGGTGACTGGTGCTTGCAGCCCTGTGACTGAAATGTGTGTCCTTTCACAGTCAATATTGGTAGCTGTGGCTTTCCATCAGTGAAAGGTTTGGGAATGGAATTAGGAGGTGAGGAAAGATTTCTGTAGATACCTTCTATAGGTAACAGTCATGTGAAATCAACAGCTGAAATCCATCATTAAAGAAATTATGTTCAGTTGCACAATTAAAGATAAGATCCACGCTCTATTTGAATTTTAGATTGCCTATTCTCTCAGTTTCTTGAGTAAAAATTGATTTTGGAAATTTCAGAAAAGATCTAGTTTTTCCTGCTCCTTCACACTGATGCCTTCACAGACCATTTTTTCACATGATTCATTTTTAAAGACCCTGCTTAGACTGCAATTGTGATTCAACATAGCAAGTCTATCACTTTTATGATTGCGATCCATCAGTAACTCTTGAGAGGCCAGGGAATTTTTTCACAATAAACTACACGATTGCACCAGTGAATAAATGCTGTGGAGAAAATGGATGTGCCAGGAACTCTCAGCAGTGGTTTACTTGGCTCAGTTTTCTCTAACATTCAAGTGCTTCATCCCCCATGGGGATATGGCCGCAGAGGCTTGGAAGTCTCTTCATTAGTCATGCTGCCCCAGAATCTGCTTGAAGATTGAGGGAGGGGGTGTGGGAAGGGTTCTTAAAGTGCATCTTGAGAATGCAGACACAAGATATATTATTAGCTATAATGGCAGTTGTCCCTTATAACTGTAAATCAAATGTTGTGAAGATTGGAGTTTCCTGTATGCTGTGGCTGCTTTACATTGCTTTGTTGGGTTTTTTTGCAATCTGTAAGAGCTACAGACTCAAAGCTGCTGCTTTGAATCATTGAAATTTTTATGCAGCAGTGATGTTTTTTTCTTGCTCACTGTCTGCATAAGGGAATTACTAGTCATGCTAGGGCTGTGCAAAGAGAAAAAAGCTCTGATACAATGGAGTTGAATCTGAGGTCACTTACCTGTGGTGTGGGATTGAGAAGAAAAAGGAAATTGGTAGTTTTCAAGAGGTGCAGTTCTTATTTTTGTACAATTAAAAAATGCCTGGGTAAGATCTAGGCTTACCTAGTACATCATTCCAAGGAAACTTACTCTATTTTTTTTATTTTTATTATTTGTAAGTACCTTTTTCTGTTTGGTTATCAACCCTCAGTCTTATCAGAGACAAGCTGGAGCCCATTTCAGAAAACTGGGCTCTGGCCTGTTCTTTTTTTTCCCTGCCCTCCTATGGATTTTTCCTCTGTGGGTGACCATGCACTGGAACAGGCTACCCAAAGAGGGTGTGGAGTCTCCCTCACTGGAGGTACTCAAAAGCCTGGACACAATTCCTGTGTACTCTAGGGAAACCTGCTGGAGCAGGGAGGTTGGACCAGATGACCTCCAATGTTCCCTTCCAACCTTTCACCCATTCTGTGATTCTGTGTGAATAAAAATTGTTGGCTACACCTAAAGTTTGCTGTAGATTTACGTGTATGTAAATGAGATCCATATATTAAAGGTTTGTGTGCCAACTGCAGATCACCCTTGTAGCAACTTCTTAATATTCAGCTGGTATATTCCAGCCATGTACAGCATGCTGAGTTCTCAGGAGTCTCCCTTCCTCATTTACTGATGCTTCTTACAAATTGGCAGGTCTGGAGCTCTGATGAAAATTGGTGATTCAGGGCACAGTTTAGAGAGAAGGCAGCTGCAGCAGAGCATCCACTGCAGTGGTGGGTGCACAAGGGAGGCTAATTTGTTCTGACAGTTCAACACACAGAGATGTAAATGTTTCATATTTGAAAAGGCAAACAAGTACAGTTGCGGGTCATTTTCAGAACAAGTGTGTTGATTCTCAAAGCTGTATTTTGTAAAATGTCTTATATTGCAGCTGGATGCAAAATGGATTGGAAAGCAGGAAGAGCTGCAGTAAAAACTACAAGTCTAAAAGTGTCATAGTGCTATTCACCAGTATAATGCTGTCACCTCCCAGCTAAAGTAAATCCCAATATCTAATGTTACTTTTTGCTTACTGTGCTGCAGACACTCCTTGAGTCTATGGTGGATGCAGCAGAAAACCTCTGCCCAAATGTAATGAAGAAGGCTCGCATCCGTGAGGACCTCATTGAAGCCAGCACTGAGAAGATTTCCATCCCACGCACCTTTGTGAAAAATGTCCTCTTGGAGCAATCTGGAATTGATATCCTCAATAAAATTAGGTACTTTGAGACTAATCTAACAAAATTGGAATTTGGATTTTGGGTTGTGTGGATGCGTGTTTGCGTAGTAGAAGAATTTTGGAACGCTTTTGTGACTCACAAGAAACTATATTACAGCATTCAAGGAGCAGGAAATTGTCCTACAGGTCTGGGGAACTTAGCTCAGGTGATTCACATATTTGGAATCCCTAGGCATTTTAACTTAGATCTTTAATGCATGTGCTGTCTTATTTAGTGAAAGATTTGGGTTGTGGTACACAAATTACATTTCATGACTGATACTTTTTAAAAAAGACTTTATGTTCTCATGTAACACTGAATTAATGTAATAGAAGGAAATTGCACTATTTGCTTTGAGTGGTAGCAGTGCTTTGTTGTTACATTTGGTCTTCTCTACAGCTGTAGCAATAACTTTAGAACTTTATGTGGGAGCTGTGCACAGCACACAGACATACTTAAAAAATGGAAACTTGGATATTCAAACCACAAACCTGGAGCAGAAACCATTACCCTTTATAACTCTTAGTTTGCCCTGTTAAAAAAGAGGCTTTTACTTGACCTTTTACTGTTTTTTTGTTTTTTTTCATATTGAATGTATACCAGCAAATATATTTACACAGTATAATGTGGTCGACCTGTATTTAAACCTTCTCAGTTCCTTTCTGCCTGATGCTTGAAAAGCACATTTTGCATTGAAATGCTAATATCTTTGAGGAGGAAGAAAACAATAAGACTTGGGAATTAGTTTTGCAGAGTACAGCAAAATAGGCAGGAAAAGGTATTGAAGACTTTAGCTGTACCTTCAGAGTGTTTTGAAAGGTTCAGGGAGTAAGTTTTCTGCACTTCAGTCCTATCAAATAAATCTTGGCCTCAAGACAGTAATACTGCCTCTTCCACTTGTAGAAGCTGGATCTGTCAGTGGGATGAGGGTGCCACACTGTGACCTTTCCTGCCTTATATTATTTGCAATTAATGTTGGTAGCTGAGGGAGATTCCTTCACTCTCATTCTCTTCCCACTGTGGCTTGGCCACCATTCTACCTCCCTATGAAATGCATTGCCTTGGAAATGAGCTTTCCAAGGAGTTCCTTACCTTCTTCTCCAGGCTGTCTGCAGCAGTAGTGCTAGCCCCAGACAGAAATAGCTTTGTTAATCCAAACCAGCTCAGTCCACATATAAAAACCATAAACCAAAATCATGTTGTTTGCTGGCAAGTGTCGGTGGAAGGAGCTGGTGTTGAAAGCATAGGGGCAGCAGAGGTGGAGCTTGGGGCTGTGGCTCAGGCAGTCGTGCTTGTTGGCTCCACATCAGCTCTCCTCCACAGCCAGGGCATTTGGTGCTGTTACCAAAGATGGGACCCCAAGGGAGCATTTCAATGTACACATTTCCTTGAGAAGGAGTTAGCAGGGAAACCTAAGCTCAGTGTGCAGGTGTGGTGGTGTTCCACATATGTCTGTGTACTGGAAATGGCTGATGTGAAGTTCCTGAGACAGAAAGTGGTTACCTGGGGTATAAGAGGAAGCAAAGCTGTGATGGCATTGGCTGAAGAACCAGCATTGTACACTTGTCCTTGCCAGCTGATCAACACAAAAAGGAATTGAGGCAATGAATGGATTGTAGTTGTTCAGTGAAGTAGTGTTATGTGTTATATATAGCAGTGTCCTAATCCCATTCGTCTGAGATTCGTGTTTGTCTGACTTCAGTGCTGGAGTGTTCCTCTCTGAGTTTCACTTCTTATTTTTATTCAGCTCTCTTACCCAGATGTTTTCATTTCATCTCATGGAAAACTGTTGGAAGCAGGTTAAATATGGTACAGAGGCTCCTGTGTTTATTGTGTGATTCATGAGTTTATTTCTGAAACCTGCAGTCATGTATCCTGACACCCTCTAATGTTTTACTTCAAATAAAATGACAGCACTGTGGATAATCGTCACACTGTTGAATGTGTAATAAAGACGAAAATCTCCTGCGTGAATTAAGAAGTTCTCTCATTTTTAATCCTCACACAGTGAAGTAAAGCTGACAGTGGCTTCTTTCCTGTCTGACCGAGTTGTAGATGAAATCCTGGATGCACTTTCCCATTGCCATCACAAACTGGTGAGTTTTTTCTTGGTTGACATCTAAATATGCCATATCTCAACAATGCCATTTATATACATTACTTGTTCAGTTTCTCCTTTGACAGCTCTGTTTTGAAATTGGTCTTATTTTCGTTGACATCCTGACATCTTTTGAAATATGGTTTTGGTGCTCTTGCCTCTTTGCTGTAAGAAAGATGCAACCTTGGAAGAGACTGTGTTATATATTTGTCCTACTATCTTTTGAGCTGTTGTCAGATCTAGAACTAAAAATTCCATCAGGATGCAGCATTAAGTCATCGGTTAAGAACAGTCCTAGTATTTATCAAGGTGAGAATATAAGGCTTGGTTGCTCATGAAGAGAGAGGTAAGATTTCATTCTTTAGAATTCTTTGGGTACAGCTGAGACCTTGTCCCCTGAATGAGTACCTTCTGAGCTTACCTCAGAAAGGTAGTTATCAAGTTTGAAGAGAAAGGAGTAGGAATGCAGGAAAGGTCCTGAGCTGTTGAGAGGCACAGATATTTATTATAGAGGTACTTGCCTCATCAAGTGTAGAAAAAATAAACAGCTGTGTATCCACAGAAAAACTTCTTTGCTTCTAATGCAAAGAGGCTTTGTAAGGACAATCCAGTACTCTTTTTTTAAAGAACTTAGTGAGTGGTCATTCTGATTAAGGTTGCTCTTCACTTCTAATTGAAATTTCTCTGGCTTCAACTTGCAGTCATGATTTTTTTCAGATGCTTTTCTCCACAAGATAAGGGAACCATATATATTTATCTTTATTTCCTCTCTGTGGAAGTCCTCACACGCATAAAACAAATCACTCTTTCTGTCCCCTCCCTTTTTTTTTTTAATAGAAGACTGAGTTATTTGAGCTTGCATCTTTGTAATACAGAGCAGCATTGTGTAAAGGTACAACCTCTGGTCTCTGGAGCTATGCAGCAGCACCAGCCTGCTGTGGGAGAGACCACATGAATGAGCTCCAGTTTGTCCTGGAGGACACTCAGCTGGAATGAGTAGTGACTGGGCTCTTTCTGTCCAGTGCTATTGCACAACCTGGACATACCCTGATTCCTGCACAGTACATCATTTTCTCCAGCCTTTGAGTCACTTCACTGAAAATCCTCTGCAATTTTTCCAACTGTTTAAGAAGTTGCTCTTTAAATTGTGGTTTCCAGAACGGGAAAGACTATTTAAGTATTTTGACCAACACTGTACACAGGAGTGAAATTGTTTTTCTGTTGATATCCCTATTCCTTGTATTTACATAGCCAAGAATATAAGAATTCCTGGCTTTTGTCAGCATTTCAGTGGTAACTCATTTTTAGGACAGGGTTTGGTAGACCTTCTAGCTAAAGGCTTCTGGATATCTGTTGCTTTTCAGGATTGTGAAACTGGGTAATTGCCAGTGCTAAGACCATTGGTTGGCCATTGCCGTGGGTTTCTAAGGAATGATTGTACACTTTGGTTTGGGTTGATTTGCTTTGTGATCCATTTTGGCCTGCATTGCTAACATGTTCCTTTCACCATTTAACTCTGCCATGTTTCTGTTAGCTGCAGGTTCTTTCAGATAGTGTAGCACTGATGAAAACCTTGAAGAGTGCTGATCTCAAAAACGCTGCTAGAGAAACTCCTGTCTAATTTGACACTGTTAATCTTCAACTGACAGCTGCAATCTGAGAGCTGGCAGCTAGTTCTTAGTACAGCAAAGATTAAATGCACTGATGCAGTTCTCAGCCAGATCCTTAAATTGGAGTGTCATGTTCTGCTAATTCAACCACCCACAAATGTCTGTGTTTGTTGCATTGGCATAGTAGTATTTGAGGCAACTTTGAAAAATAAACCTTGTACGACAAGACCTCAGTTTGCCTAATGTGATGACAATTAGCATTAATTATTATTGCAGCTATTTTAGTGTGCCTGAAGATAAATCCATAGCAGCTCTCCAGTTGCTTTTCCTAAGTAGACACCAGACTAAATGAGCTATAATTGACTCAGGTCATCTGTTTACATTTTTGATGGTTAACAAAACTGCAATCCACTGGTTCTCCTGAGTTGTGCTGATGTGAAGCAGTGGACTACAGCTCTCCCTAGCTGCCTCTTTGAAGACTTCTGTGACTAACCAATTTGGGACAGCTGATTTTCAAATATTTGCTTTTAGCAGATGCTTGTTTAATATTCTCTTCAATTATCAAAAGAACTAGAAAATATTTCATCATTTTCATGACATCATGAGCCCATCTCATTCCAAACACAGTCCAGAGTTGTTTCTATAATATTCTCTCCGGTCCCAGTAACAGTTTTTCCTCTGCAGGTCTAAAAAAATAGACTTTACTATTATTACAGCTTTTCCCTCTTTATCTCTTCAGTGAAACAGAACTGAGGTATTTAAAACTGTGTTGTTTTTGTGAATAGCAGATTATAACATTTTGACCATTGAATAATTATGAAAATTATATTGGCTGATATTGTACATGTCTTTGTGTTAGTTAATTTTTAAAAAATGGTTCAAGAAAAAGCTTCCCTTCCACGCTTTTATTTTCTTCATAAAACAAACCCAGTGTGAAGACTAACCAACATAACTGAGCTTTTTTTTTTTAACTTGGTTTTTCCAGGATCTCTGATCACTGAAGTTCTGTAAACTTTCTGTTTGGGTTCTCTTTGCCTTTTTAAAGTTTGGCTGGTGTGTTCCCGTCTTCATCTTTGTCTCCAGGCTGACCATTTGACCAGGCGTGGCAAACCACTTCCCCAGCAGGAATCACTGGAGATCGAGTTAGCTGAGGAAAAACCCACTAAACGCTCGATGATCACAGTGGAGGAGCTGACAGAGATAGAACGTTTGGAGGATCTGGACACTTGTATGGTAAGACATGTTCCACAGCACATGTGGTTACTGGTAACTGGAGGAAAGACACTTCTCAGAATATCATTTAGCAAATTCGTGGCATCACAAAAGTGATGTTAGGAATTAGCTTCTTGAAGAAGTAAATGTTAGCTTGGAAGATCTTGCCTGAATTGCATCTTGCTGTTCAGCAGAAGAAAAGCTTTTCCCTTTTCTTCACTTCTTTCCTTGTGCCTGTTGAAGGGCCTTTCCCTTGTGTGCACTGCTGCAATCAACACTAAACACCTCTTCCACTGGGCAGTTTCACAGAGGGTCAGCTGAGGTTCTAAATTGGACCTTGCTATCTCTTTTGACAACATGCTGCTTTCTGCCTTTGTCTTCCTTCCACTTGACATGTGGAATTCCTTCCACCCATGACAAAAAATATTTCTGCCTGAAAGTTATGTTACTGACCATGAACAGAAGTTGATTTATGTGTGATGTTATTACAAAGATGGGTCTGTGCCTTATCATAATCCTTACAAGATGTGAACCCTCATGATTACAAATAAATGGGTTGCTAACTCTTCTCAATCTCAAATTCCCCTCCACCCAGCTCAGTCTGTTGAGGAACTTCACTGTGTTCTGGAACTTTAGGAAGTGCTTCTCTGCTACAAATGAGTCATTCCTGCAAGGGATGAGCTTTCTGCTCCACCTTCCTACCTGATCCCTTGGCCATGTGCTTTCACCAGAAGCTAAAATGGCAGAAAAACTGATTGCAGATTTTCATAGAAGGTTTGTTGATTCAGCTTCCTGAATAAACCTACTGCAGAGTCAGACAGCACAGGAGAAGGAGCAGCAGGGCTGCTGCTATCTGCAGCAGCTATCTATTGGTCTCATTTAGCTATAAAACAACACCTTCACTGCAAACATCAGCTTAAAATAGGTTCTCTCTCCCTTCCAAATCTCCTATTTCACCAGCAGGTGATTTGGTACAATATTTGTCTGAGCATCACAAATTCCTGTGAGGCTCATGATGTTGATTACATCATCTAGTTCATCACTGGTACTGTCACGTTCCAGAAGCCTTCTGTGGCTAACATTCAGTAATCATTTTGAGCCCTAGCTCCTTTGGGAGAGACATCCCAGTAAAATGTGTGGCATCTGAACACTGTACCTGTAAGTCAGTTTTTGCAATGCTGGCTTTCATATATAGAAGACTAAGCTGAGGGCTCATTTTGACACCCCACCCTCTGCCTTTAAATTTATTCTTTCAGCCTGTTAAGGATAGTAATACTGGAAGTGTAAAAAATAGCTCCTGTTTTATCTCATATCACCATGGTTATATGAAAGCATCATATCACTCTGCTGTTATCTTTCACTTTGGCATTATTAAAATAATGGAAATGTGATGCTGCTTACACTCTAAAAATGCATTAGATGCTAACTGGACTTATCTTCAGAAGTGTTTATATGTCTTCATTCTCTTCATTCACCCTCATCTTGCACAAAGATTCAAATACCTGTGTGACCCAGATTCTCATCAATATCTAATTTCTGAAGAGAATGAAGCAGCAAATAAACATGAGACAGTAATCTTAGTCAGTGCTAAAGAATCCATTTATTAAAAACTGTAGTCTGTATTCGGGAGCTGCTTTCTGCATCCTGACTGCAGATGATGTTGGTTGCTGCTGTAAAAATACAGAGATAAATAGATGAATTTGTAGAATAGTTTGGGTTGGAAGGGACATGAAAGAACATGTGGTTCTATGGACAGGGACATCTTCCATTAAACTGGGTTGCTCAAAGCATAATCCAATTTGGCCTTGGACACTTCCAGGGGCAGGGCATCCACAACTTCTCTGGGCAACCTGTTCCAGTGCCTCATTACTCTCACTGTAAAGAATTTCTTCCTAATATTCTTATCAAAATCCAGCATCTTTCAGCTGAAGCCATTTCTCCTTTTTTCTATCACTACATGCCCTTGTAAAAAGTCCTGCCTTTTTGTGGGTTCCCTTTAGCTACTGTTCTAAGGTCTCCTTGGAGCCTTCTCTTCTTCAGGCTGAACAACCTCAGCTCCTTCAGCCTGTCATTGTAGGAGAGGTGTTCCAGGCCTCTGATCATCCTCATGGCCTCATCTGGACTCATTCCAGCAGGTCCATGTCCTTAAACTGGGGGCCTCAGAGCTGGAACACAGCATTCCAGGTGGGTTCTCATGAGATAGGAGTAGAGGGGCAGAATCCCCTCCCTCACCCTGCTGGCCACACTGCTTGTGGTACAGCTCAGGGCACTGTTGACTTTCTGTGCTGTGAGTGCATGCTGTCAGGTCTTGTTGAGCTTCTCATCCACAAACACCCCCAAGTCCTTCTCCCCAGGGCTGCTCTCAGTCCAGTCTCTGCCCAGCCTGTGTTTGTGCTTAAGGTTGCTTCTAAGGGCTTAGCAGAACTTAGCACTTGGCCTTGTTGAACTTTAACATTGACATAATGACACAGCTCCAAAAGGCAGAGCAATACAGGGATTTTTACTGAGCTGGTGTCCTCACGGAGTTTTTTGCAACTAAAAGCACCTTAAGGATGTATCTCCCGTGTGGAGTTAGTAACTTCAAAGACAGCACTTTGCAAATGATTTGTTTTAGCTATGGGAAAATCCTTCAGATTTCAGATATTCTCTTAAGAAACATAACCTGTTTTGTGGCAGCTTTTAAGTGTCACACAGGTATTTGTGTGGAAATGAGGAACCTTCTGAAAGGGGCATCAGTGAATGCTTTATGAGCTGGTCAGTGCAGGACACAAATATGTTGCTGAGAGATTTTACTAGAAAGAGAATCATGTGGTTTTATGAATTATAATTAGGAACTTAATTTCCTTTGATTATTGTTAACCTTAAATGAGGAATAGATATTTAAATATTACTTCCAAAGTGGCATTACTCCAGGACACTGCCTTGTTTGGTCATTGGAAATCCCTAAGCATTATCAAGTGTGATGATAAAGCAGATCTTAGCCTTTTGATGAGATGATGCACCTGGCTGTGTGTTCTGCAAATCTCAAACCTGAAACCTTGAATTGCAGCTTGGTATTGTGCTTGTCTGGGAGCCTGATCTCCTATAGCCAAAAGCATTTGGAATGTAGGATGAGGCTGATTGTGTTGCTGGGATGCCAGAGAAAACTTGCCTATTCTAAGCCCAGCCTTGCTCCAGCTGGCTGTCAAGATGTTTTGGGAAAAAGAGATTTTGGTCACAAAGAGGGGCACTGAGCTTGCACCACCATTTGGGGGAAGCTGTTTCCCATTTGCAAAACAGGATTTGTTTTGCAAACCCCCATTATCTTCATCAATTCTTTGTTCTTGTTTTCTTCAGCAAGCCTATTTATGATCAGTATTCTGGCTGGGGTAAACCATACAGCAGCATGTTGTTATTTACTGGCTTCCCTTGAAGCTGTATTTGAACAATGTGGGGGAAAACTGGATCTGGATTCACATGTGACTATGATTTCAGGTAGATTGTATATCACTGAAGGTAGGTGAATGACTCTGAGTGAGGTGGGTGTGTTGGTAATAAAGTGTTTATGAGCTCTTTGTTTTTATATGTGGATTGCAAGGCAAATACAGAAAATCTTGGAACATTGGGACTGGCAGCAGAGGGATCTGAAACCTCCACTGCTGGTGACAGAGGGAACAAACAGGCACTGTTTCAGAGCCTGCCCACCTATTCTCAAGCAGAGTGGCTGTGGCTGGGAGGATTTCTCTGACAGAGTAGAAATTTAGATATGTGTAAACAACACAGAATGAAATATCACAAATGGACTCACAAAATGCATCACTGAAAAGACCCTTTCACGTTATTTCTAGTATTTTCTGTTGTGGGAATTAGGATTTCCTAAATACCAAACTCTGCAATTAACACTGGCTTCAGCTTATGGTTAGTTTCTCATGCAGCCTTTTAACACTGGCCTGAGAGCTCATAATATGAAAGACTTGTCAGTCATACCAGAATTTGCCAGCCTGTTAAATGAGTTGTGAAGAACACTGGGAGCGATTGAGTGTCCAGCGTAGGATGTGATTGCTGGAACATTACGCATCCGAGAGTTTCTGATCTCCCTGAGCTGCACAACAGCAAATTGATGCTTCCCTAATCTGCAGCTGTCTTAGTGGTCTACATTTAATTAGGGCTGCATTGATGGTAATAAGTCACTAGATAAAAGTTGTGTGCAACTTAGATGGAAAGGAAAATCTTTATGCAGAAAATGACCTGCTCTTCTCAGATGAAAGGAAAAACCATGGCCTGCTTTTCAGAGCTTAGAATCAATCATGAATTAACTACATAAAATAGTATGGTTTGCCTACAATTTTCTGTGCATATATGATGAGTGTGCATTTTAAAACTAACTTTAAATAATGCACCCTTTTTTACTGAGACTGAATATTATGTGTCTTGGTATGTGTAATCATGTAGGTAGATACTATCTGATTTTAATTTGCATAATGCTTCTAGTTGTAGTTTATTCTTTCCTGTGGATTAGTACTTTGCAGAAGTCAGAAATACTAAATAATGCTAAATTCCCCACCAGAAGATAGGGGAGCATCTTTGTCAGATTGTGTTTAACAATTATTTCCTAAAAAAATTTTATTTTTTAGCTATTTGAATGTTATTTTGGCTTCTAGAATATTAAATAGACCTCAATAGTTATTTAAAGATGTTTTGAGGGAAATAGCTTTTCTTTCCCTAAAAATCTATGTGCCCATCTTTTTTAAAATATCCATTTCAGCAACATAACTTTATTCCTATAGGTAGTAACAACATACAGCCAGGATAAATATTGTTTTTAGACCAAAGCAGAGGATGTTTGTGTTATGAAGAGGTATGATAGGAAGTTGTTTGAAACATGTAAAGGAATTGTAGGTTTGCCTATAGCTCATCTTTAAAGCATTTCAGTGAAAAATGGAAACACTTGGATGGTAAACTGTGTTTGAAAAAATAGTAGTGGCTAATAGAAAAGGACTGCTTGTGATGAGTATTGACTCTTAGCCTTTTCTCATCTGTTTCTAATTTTAACCACAGAAATTGTTCAGTGACTTCAATGGAGGAAAGTTTAAAACAAAAATCTCATGATCAATATACCAAAGTTCTTTATTGAATAGATTTCACCTATAGAGTAGAGAAGAAACTTTGCAGAAATAGCAGAACACTTGTAGATTGGTGGTGTATGTTTTTCCTGCCTAGCCATTGTCAAAGATTTAGCAGATGAATCCTGTATCCAGGTGAAGACTTATGACCTTGTGTGTTCTGAAGCACAAGAGTGTATGGACCTCACTGTTTTCAAAGAAAAGGAAGCAATGGCACTCACCAAAAATAAAATTATTAAAACAAACAAAATTTTAAAACACCCCAAACTCATAAAGCACCACCTGAATGCTTTTCCCCCCAGCCTCACCCTCACCCCCTGCCCCCCTCCCATCAACAGCAAGTTGGAATTAAAACAACAGAAACCTCTTCAGTTGCTTTCACTGGCAGAAGGAGGAGATCATGTGCAGACTCAGGAACATGTGCATTGATGCTGTAGGAAGAAAAACCAAAGCACAGGTTCTCTGGTATGCCCTGCCTTACTACCACATGTGATTCTTGCTGCTCTCTATTTACCTACAACAGAATTGTCTCAGGCACAGAGAGTCAGCTTTTTGGATGAAAGACTGAACACCTACTGAAACAAAACCCCATTTCCTTTTGGAATTTGTGTGCTCTCCTGTGCTATAAATAAAGCTCCAGCTCTGTGTCTGCCTTAATCCAGCAAAAATCTTTTTTTGCTGAAATGAGCATTTCCACTTTCCCTGTGCACAGCTCGCACTTCCCTGCCCACACCCTCACGCCTGTACTGGTGTTCACACAGCCTCACAACAAGCAGGGTGTGGGAATCGATTCGACTGACAATCCAGCTTTTCACAGAGGATTTCTTTCCCAGGTTAGTTTACAGACCAACTAGTCCCCTGGTTGAGTCCACAAAACAAACCCTGAGTGGTAGAAACAAGCAGACAGGGATGGGGGCAAAGGCAGCAGCCTGGATGAATGCTGGATTAAATTGATTGTGACACTTGAGTTTCTCTCTTGCATGCATTAGCAGAAATGGGCCTTTGATGTGCAGTAAATACAGCACTCTGTGGGATGCTAGAAACTGGCATTATGGTATGTGAGAGTGTTCTTGGCTTTTGAAAAGGCTCACAGGCATGCGAGCAAATCCACTTCAGTGGGAGTCCAGTCATATTTCTGACTCACCCTGAACTAGGACAGTTTATGGAAATATCGCCAGGAGGAGCAAAGCACTGCCAGAGTCCTTAAACCCTTCCCTACACATGCAGTGCTGTGGCTGAGAAAGTGCCATGCAAAGGGAGCCAGTGTGATCATTTCATAGAATATATTGTTTATCTGCAATTTATGTGTTATCCTCATTAACATTAAGAATACATTCATTTTAATTGTGAATATTTATTGCCTATCTTTTCCTAGGTTCCTCTATTAATAATTTTGCAGCATCTTCATTGCCCTTATCCATGTTTATTCAATACTTGTTACATGTATAGACTTAGAGAGTACAGGCTTATGAGGGGCTATATGTTCCCAGCTGAAACACTCTAAAAGAAACCTGGCTTTCAATGTCTTTTCTTGCTCTCTAAATGGAAGGAGGTGATGGATAATTTATAGATAGTTTGTTTTTGTTAAACCAGCTGAGATTTCTTAAGACTTCAAAGCTGTCTCTCATAATCTAGGGTACATTCTTGGCACAATATGAAGTAAATGAAGAATGTGATAAACTGCATAACAGCACTGCATGCTTGTTTAATAAAAAAAAAAGCAGTATAAATTTGGAGATTGCTTTCTTCTTAGGTTACAGGAAAAACTGTGGAATGCAACTGCTGGGTATTCTTTTTGGGTGGTGATACCTGTACCAGGCACTTGTCTTCCCATAATACTGGTGCCTTAGCAGACCCAGATTTGTGTTGGGGGTGGAGAGGAGGGTGTGTAGTTGTTTTGATTTAATCTGGCAGGCAGCTGAACACCACACTCACTCCCCCACAGTGGGATGCGTGAGAGAATCAGAAAAAAACTAAAACTCATGGTTTGAGGAAAAAAAACAGTTTAATAGAGCAGAAAAGGAAGGGGATATAGTGATAATGATGCAAAAACATACAAAAGAAGTGATGCATGTTGCAGTTGTTCAGCACCTGCTGACCGATGCCCAGCCAGAGGAGCAGCCACCACCCCCTGGCCAGCTATCCCCAGCTTTATAAGCTGAGCATGATACATATAAGCTGAGGTGGTGTGGAATATCCCTTTGGTCTCAAAGGTTGGGGTCAGATCTCCTGGCTGTGCCCCCTCACAGCTTCTTGTGCACCCCCACTCTCCTTGCTGGCAGGGCTGTATGAGAAGCTGAAAAGTCCTTGATTCAGTGTAAGCACTGCTCAGCAACATTTAAAAACACCAGCATGTTATCAACACTATTCTCATGCTAAATCCAAAACACAGCATTGTACCAGATACTGGGAAGAAAATAAACTTGTTCCCAGCTGGAAACAAGAAGGCAGTTAAATCCTTTGTGGCAGTAATTGTCTTACTGATACTGAGTTTCCATTAGTTTCCTTCATGTGTCATGAAAAAGCCACATTGAAAGGAGAGTTCAGTAACAAACCACTCACTGAAACACTGGTCTGGAGAGCTGAACTTTCCTGCAAGGATTTTAAGAAGGAGTTACTACTAAGAAGTTTGTCTGTGGCAGACAGAAAGCTCTTGGATGTGCAGGTATGCAGTCTGTAGGTAGTGCCAGCCCCACCATTTGTCACTCTGCTGGCAAGAATTTGAATGCCCAGGCTGCCAGCACAGGCATCTGAGCTGGCTGTCACAGGCTGATGGACACCCATCCACCACTTGGAGGAGAGGTGTCTGTCCCTGTCTGCATTTGCTTGCCCATTCAGCCAGCAGCTGAATCACCCAAGAGCTGACTTAGCTGCTTCAGGTAAAGTTAACAGGTTATGAGGGCAAAGCCCTTGGGTCAGGGGGCACTCATGTGATCCCTTTTGCCAGCAGAGCCATCGAGTCAGTTGGTGTTCAGCACAAACAGGTGCTGAATCATCTTCCCACTGCCTCTGCTTATAAGAATCTTCTTGTTATTTCCCATGGAAGATAAGCAGGAGCTCCTTTGGAGTAGTTCTTGCCAAAGTCTCTGCTCTGGAGCCTTTGGCAGACGCATAACAGCAAGCAGCATGAGAATAACCCCTGATAATGGTATTTCTGTAGCACACATCTCTCTGCAGCCATGATGTGCCACAATTCAATTAGTATCTGGCAAGTCGACCTTCTCAAATGGTTGAGGAGTTTTCTGTATAGGTTGTATGGTCCTTTCTGCTGCTTTTTATTTCTTCCAGCATCTCAGATGAACAACTTGGCATGAGGTACTTAATCTGTGTTGTCTGGGGAAATCTTGTTTACTCTGAAATCTGGAGAGCCTACTGAAAATAGCACAAGCATGAGTCTGTCTCGCTAAGAGTGCTTCATGGTTCTCGCTTCACCCAGAAGAACATGAGGCTTGCCATTTTCTGCTCAGCAAAACTGATACTTCATATTGCAGCAATAAAGAATAGCTCCTCACAGGAAGAGAGGAGATGAAGTCTGTGCTAGGGCAGGCAGTTACAGAGTACCATTAGACTTTGCTATATTTTGTCAAGGAAAATTAGGTTAGGATGAGCTGAATTACCAGAATAGGAACTTCAAAATAAATAATCAAACATACATACTGCCAAAAGGCTAGAAGACAGCTTCCAAGTCATCAAGTCTCATCACTGCTGTCATTGACAACTGCATCACACAGCCTTATTCATAAATCTATCAGACTTCCTCTCAAAACACCTTTCTGTTACACTAGAGGAGCACTTAGAGGTAAACATTCTTCCTTTGGATGTTATTCAGGCCAGCGAAAGCCTGCATTACAAAGTGGAGGATGTACCTCATTTTAGATCAAGTTACTGTGAATTTTTGAGGTCAGTAGTGGCAGGATTGGAGTACTAATCCAAAACCAAAAGCACTTAAACAGGTGAAAGAATCTTTTAGTATGCAGATATCAATGAACACTAAAAGAAAAGAACAGGAGAGAAAAAACTAAGTGATAGAAAAGTCAGGCTGGTTTCACTCAAAGCTGATCAGAACCTCATTTTATCTTGTACAGTTTAGCTATGAGTCATTTCCAATACCATGGTATTTAGATACTGCTGGGAAGTTTGTGTCCATACAATCAGCACTTAATTCCATGCTTGTGGGTGAGCAGTCCTGCTTTGCAGGGTAGGCATCTTCCAATGCTTTCATGGTGTTTTCATCCCTCCTAGGCTCATGTGCTGCCCCATGACTGTCTGACCAAGCAGCATTATTTAAATCATGTGTCACGCTTCAGTTTCATCACTGCATAGGTCAGCCTTTGATTTTTGCCATCCTCTCTGGGGTAAATAATGATTGACATTTTCTATCTGTTTATTTTAGAGAAGAAACTCAAATACTCTACCCAAGTATTTCTGTTTCTCAAACAGGATCTTAGAATATTTGCTGGTTGCCTGTCAAGATATTTCCTGCTTTCAGTAGGAAGATATCTTGATAGACAGGACTTAAAATTCAGACAGTTGAGACTGTTTTCTCAATGGTTTAGTGCATAAAGTATATTTCAAAGTGTCCAAGGGGTATAAAGATTTACTGTGCAAGCTGGAGAGATGTCTGAAGCAATCTTCTGTGAGAAAATAACAACAGCTCAGGTGTGCCTGGGTTTTCAAGAGTAAAACTTCCCATCGTCATTCTGAGCATAGAGTCTACTTGCCCTTCCAGGGTAAGCTGTATCTGACTCACTGTGATAAGTCTCCCTGTAGCCTTTCCCCTATCAAATGTCACCACAAGCAGTGCATCATCTGCCCACAAAGGGTCTGACATCAGTGGCAAGATGACTGGTTGTTTTTGTCTGGATGACTGCTTATGCTTTTGGTAGCTGTTCACTTCAGGTTGTTGGAAGGAGGGAGAGATGCAGAAGTTGTGTTGGTTCTCAGTCCTGGGAAGCTCTGGGGGGGGCAGGCACAATAGTTCTTATTCATAAAATCATCAAATGGTTTAGGTTGGAAGAGACCTTAAAGATCATCTAGTTCCAAGTTCCTGCTATGGACAGGAACACCCTTTGCCAGATCAAGTTGCCCTAAAGCCCTGTTTGTCCTGGCTTGAACATCCATTCAGGAGTTGCTTTAATGATGTTCTTGCCCAGGGCACCTGATGGGTATGGTAGCTGTTAAACAACTGCCTAAGGATCTCTTGAACAGCTCTCCACCCCTGCATGTTTGCCAAGTTTAAGAGCTTATTCTTACTATATGGAAGATTAGGTCACGAATAAAGTGATTTTTGGGTCAGCATTTGCCAGCTGAAGGTAATAAACAATAACAAGCAGGTTGTGGTGACTTATAGTTTGTACTAGCTGACCTGCAGCAGCTCTCTGTTCTGCATTTCATTTTTAATTAAAATACTATAAAAGGAAAAGTAATGTAGTTGGAACCATCTTCTTGGATCATCTTGAAGCCCAGGTACTGCAGAAGATGGTAACCTCTTCATAAGCAAATAGAAAAAGAACTGATGCTATGGAGAGTTGCTTTTTCTTTTGCAGGTGGTAGTTGCAGGCATGAATTCCTTGCAGGATACTAATTCAGAACATGGAATTAAATATTTTGTTTAATAGTTTTAGGAACCACACAGTTTAATTCACGCATTTGGTTTTTCACTCTTCATAGCAAAAGCTTTGACTGTTTATTATGCAGGAATGTTTATTAGCAGGAATTTTACATGACTTGAAAGATGCAAGTGCAGAATTATTAATTAAAAGAAAATACTGAAGTGCTTGATGAAATATCAGAGTACGCGCACCACATCTCAGCAAGCAGAAAAGCAAAAGTTCCTTGGCTAGTAAAATATAACAAGCTCAAGGGCAAATCTACTGAGCTTATCTTACTGCAGTGCTACTCCCTTGCTTTCAGAAAATATTTCTATACAAAGTAATTCTAAAGGTCAGGGTGCTTTATATGAGACTAATTGAATTAATTCTGAACTGTAGTTCCTTCTCTGGAAATTCAGCTCTTCACGGAGGGAAGGAAATAAACAAACATATTCTTCCTGAAACTCACGTATGGATTATTTGTATACTGTATTTATTTACACTATTTACTCTATCTATCTATCTGTCTATCTATCTATCTACCTACCTACCTACCTACCTACCTACCTACCTATCTAATTTCCATATAGAGTACAGAACTCTGAAATATAAAAGTAAGGACTAGATCTCTGCTGATATAAAAATGCATAGCCCCTACATTCAAGGGCTTTGCTCTTCTGTCTACTGAAAAAATACTCCATTAGCTGTCATGGATTTTGGCATTGCACTTCCCAAGGAGGATGGCACTCGAGGGGCAGGTTCTAAGGACAGTGGCTCAGGTTACTGTCACTGCTAGTGGGAAATGTGTCGCTGATTTTCTGAAGCCACACAGAAGGTTTCACCCTGGAAATCACATCATAAAATCTTCTGTAGCTGAAGTAAGCAATAGCAACTTTCTAGTTTCTAAGGTTTTCTGTAAGGTTGGTGAGATACATGCATGTCCGAAGATTCCATATGCAAAAACCAGAACTGGTCAATTTCCTTCTCTGCTTTATAAAGTATACCTAAAAATTTTGTCTTTTTTTTTTTTTTTTTAATGAGACAACAGATGTGTGACACTGTCAAAGGTAGTTAGGAGACAAAGAAGTGTGGGAAACATGTATTGACTGACCTGGTGTCATGGCAGCTTTACACATCAGAATTACTTACAGCAAAAGAAAACAGCAGGACTTGTGCTAAAATGCCTTGTTTTCTTATGCCTCTTTCTTAAAAAGACATACCCCACAAAATACATATAGCTGAAATGGTATAGCACTGGAGAAATATGTTCTGTAAAATTCCTTTGAAATATTTTTTATGACATCTCAAACCTCATTGAGATGTTACAATTCCCCAGTGCAGTTTCTGATTTCGTTTGGGTTTCATTTTCTTGGGATTTTTGTTTGTGAGTTAGTGTTTAATTTTCAGGGATGGCCCCTGTAGTACACTGGGAGGCAGACCACTTTATTTTGCAATTATGCTGAGAGCAAAAAAAGGAAAGGGTTGAGAGGCCTCATGGTCTGTAGCACTGCAGGGGGCTGAAGACTGGAATTGGCTTCCTTGTCTAACCTCTTTCCTGCTGAGTACCTGTTTCTCCCCCCTTACTCCCCACCCACAAGGTGTTTAGCACCTTTTAAGTGCCTCAGTAGTTGGAGATCACTGAAGTGTAGAAGGTAGGAGTTTCCATAAACCCTTGTTGGATCAGGACCATAGACTGCAAACTCCCTCAAATCCCAGGATTGCTTCCATTTATGTGTGCTACCTTGCACTTTGGTCCCAATCACATTTCCAGCTGCATATATATTATAAATAACTTTCCTGCCTATGCATTAAATACACAGAAAATGCTGGAGTATTGCCACGAATGCTGTCTGAAGGAGAATCAGTGTTGCAGATTTATTTTTGAAGTGTGCAGGAGCACTTTTTTTAAGATTGTTTCAGTTTTCAAGATGTTTGTCAATGGATTCTGCAGTGTCTCCAGCAATCTCTGAGCAGCTGTAGTGATTGGTAGAGTAGAAGATGGGCAAGAGAAGAGAGAACATAGATTCTGACAGAGAAATTGAGTAAGAGTTTATGTGTACATGGATAGCACACAAAACCAAGAGTAATGAGGTGGCTTGCCTGAATCACTGCTAGCTGAGAACTTTTGCCAAAAGTTTCTGAAGGTAAAAGAAAATAAAGACAAAAATCCCCCATAACCCTGAGGCAAAACCCCAACAAAAAAGCACTAACCCTGTGGACAGCAGGAAAATAAAGGAGAGGAGCTGGTTGCAAGAGCATGCAGCACTTTCTTGACAAGATGTTTAATCCAGACCATGACTACTTCTGCCACACTCTACTAACACCTGCAGTGTTGTTATAGCAGCAGTTTCCATTCAACTTGTAAACAAAATAACACTGCTAATAATTGTTTTTTCTAACCCTGAATTTGGGAGGAGCATGATTGGTCATGAGCCATAGAAGAGATGGGATATGTCATTTGGCATTGCTTCATTTCCTATGATGGCTGTGCTGCTTCCTTGGTTTTGCTTATAGTTTTTGAAGGGAAGAGAAAAGGTTGTGCTTTAGTCATGAAACAGCATCTTTCTCATGTGCCAAAAGTGCTTGAAAGTCTGTGCCTCTAAACCTCCCTGTGGGAAGGAGAAATACTGTTGCTTTACTTTAGGTTTATTTAAACCTCAGGAGAGCAGACTTCCATCCTTTTTCATTCCTTCAAGAGAAGCTTTGTTTTGTTTTCCTTGCTTGCTTGCATACCACAACAAACTGGCAATTTTTAATTCAGAATCTTCCTTTGGAATAGGAAGTAATAGAATTATGGTTTTTTTCCTCCTACTGGTGTCAGCAAATGGAAAAACACAGTACATTGGGACAGCAGTGGCAGGTTGGCACCACTGGCCAACACCATATATTGGAAACAAATGTCAGAAAACCTTAATTTGTCCCCATATGGATCAAACGAGAGGTCTCATACTTCTCTGGTTATCTCTGGAAATACAAAATGTATAGCACTTCCAAATACGAGGGATTTTTACCTCATTCTTGCATGTCACCTTTCCTGCTGAGACTTCCAAGTGTTTTGGCTTTAGTTTTCTTTATTTTGGTGATTCCTGGTTTTGCCTCCTTTCCTGAGAACTGCTATTGCTTTGTCTTCCCCATTCATATTCTTTTTTCTTTCTTTTTTTGCTGCATGGAGACTCTCTGCTGTACAAGTGTAAGTATTTTTTTAGCTCTGCTGTTTCTGGCCTACTTGTTTATGTTTTTGTGCTCCATTTGCCTCTGTACTGCCTTGAGAGTTTCCTGGGAGACTGTAGTGCCATCCATCTGCACCTACAAATGAAATAATAGGCAGTGGTTCAGGAATGAGATTGGATTTACAAAAAGGTTCAGCTAATGTAGCCCCTGAATTTAAGTGATCCCTTGGTTTTAAGACCAAACCAAGTCTGTTGTTGGAGGTATAAATATTATTGCTCAGAAGGAAAATCTGTTGGTTTGGTTTTATACTCAAGCATCTCACAGCTTATTGAAAGGAAGTCCTTAATGTGTTCTTGAAGCTGAAAACCCATATGTTGAAGGGAGACTGGTTGGGGAGATGAATTTCAAGAGGGAGCAGCAACTTGTTCATTAATTTGCCTGAAATCTTCTGAAAGGGAAGTGACAGGAGGGTCACAGAACATCTCTGTATCAAATAGGATTGAATATAAATTACTTTGGAGTAGGAGGAGAAAAACATGGTAATAAGCATATCCCTCAGCACTGAGAGTAATTTCAATCCTCTTTATAAACAAGGAGAGTATCTGAGATCCTGTTTCTGAAAGTACATTGTCTTCTAGCATTCAAAACAGAACGATTTCAGTTTGTTGTTTTTAATTCCCAAGGTACTAGTGTTCTTCCACAGCTGGTAGTATAATTTCACAAAACTCCAGAGAGCTCAGATAGTTTTGTGAGGAAGGCAGTCAGAAGGGAGGAATCTGGAAAAGTGATCATGGGAAGAAATCCTGGGAGCTTAAAGTTAGCAAGGACCCGTGATGGTGTCTGAGTAAGCCCTTATTTGGAATTGTGGTAGAGATTTGCTGGCTCACATCTGCTGCAGAGGAGTTCATTCATGGAGCCATCTCCTGAGATCTCAGTGGCATAGGTGCATTGCAGACTTCCAAGAGGTCCTCTCAAATTCCAGAGATGCAGTTAATATTTCTGTCTGTTCCGTCAAGCAGCCTACAATGTGCTCATGGAAAAGTAGGCCAAACAAGGAGGAATTCAGGAGGTGGTGTGCTAGAATGGAAAGTCTGTGGAAGATGTGAATGAGGGGAGGTTGATACTAACAGCTATTCCTCTGGAAAGGCCACAAGGGAAGCAAAAGGCGGGACAACCACGTTGTGCTTGTGGGGCCAGAGGTGATTGGAAGGCAGAAGATGTGTTTCTGCCAAAGCTGAACTGAGGTATAGGAAATGGGGCTCGGGCTGGGAAGTTCAGATATCTCCTCTAGCAATGACATGTGCACTGCTGCTGTAGCAGACTGTGTGGTGGCTGAGATGTTAAGCAGAGATTAAGCCTAATATTTGGTAAAAGAGCACAGTGGCCTATTTAAATTAATGCTTTGACCCATTTTGCTCTGCGTGTGATCTAGAAAGTTCACTTGGCAAGAAGCCTTTCATCTGTGCACTTCCTAAACAGGCTAGAAAACAGAAGGTTTTCAAATAAAAGTGTATGTGGAGCTGTTACTCATGCTGTTAAAGCAAATGGGAAGCATCTCTATCCCTCTGCCTTTATCCCCAGCAACCAAGCTGCTGATGGATCATGCCAAGCTGACAGTAAGTTATAGCAGAGACTGGCTTATGGTTGTCAGCACAAGCTCTGCAGGGTCATCTGGGGGCATTTTCTTGTCTGGGAAGGAAAATGAAATCATTCTGTTCCTGGCTGTTGGAGGTGTATTTGGAGCATTCCAATCCTTGCACAGGACCCTCCAAACCTGCCCTGTGCTGTTTTGCACTGGTGCCCTGGGCCGATGCAGCTCTCGGCTCGTCCGTGTTTATCCACTCTGAGCACTGGCCATGGCTGTGCAGCTGCTGAGTGACCAGAGCTCTCCCATCAGCAGTGTTTTCTGCCCTCCTTTCTGATCTTCTTCAGCACAGGAGCTGCTGTATATTCTAGATGTAACTTCCACTTGCACCACCAAAAAAACCTGGGAAACAGACCAAAATGCACCTTTACAAGAGAAATGGGCTATATCTGGAAATAAAACCAGGACTACTGATAGTGACTTGTAATTGCTGTCCCCCAAACGCTGAGCTGCTTCAACTCTTTCTTACATGAGGTGTGAATGCTTTGGTTGTTTCAGGTTTGGGTGATGGATTGACAGCTGTTGAGGTATTTAGTTCAGAGGCTGCCCAGCTGCCCACCTCTTGTACAATCCACTGCAGTTTTGGCTGAAAAAATTCAGCACCTCTCCAGCCACTCGCGATAGAATCCATCGCATTTAATTTATTGGTAACTCTGAAAGTAGTCTCTGACCTTTTGATGCAGCAACACTTCTGCTCATTGGTGTCAGAGTAAGTCTGCTTAGGTGGCAAACTACTTCCTCACTGGTCTTGAAACTACTGTGTCATTTACTGATGATTGTCAAATGTGGAAGAAGAAACCTGCAGCAGCTGAGGGTATCTTTTTTTCCCAACAATGTATATGGCAATAAAACCAGACCTTGGTTGCCCAGGTAGAGCTGTCACTGCCCACTCTGTAGTCTTCAAGTCCTTTTCTGGTCTTGAGAACATGGGGAATAGCTGTCCTGTCACAAAAATCTGTCATAACCCTGAGCATGTGAGTAGTGGCATAATGATCCTTGTGACTACTTTGGGAATATTAATTCAGCTCATGTGAGTCTGTGCACCGAACTTTCCATACATAAAAACTAGCAAGTGTTTGCCTTAAACAGTTCATGATTTGTCTGAAATGTTGATGCCAACTATGTCTTATCTGGCTGATACAAAATTGATATGACTAAACTTTATTAGCAATTCTGTTGATGAGTTGCAAGCAGTAACAGCTTGCTGACTGATACTCCAGAATTTGAAGCTACTAGATTTGATGTCTCCAGGCTTCAAGACTAACAAGTTAGTGGAAGTATATGGGTATCACTAAAGCCAGCATGTACAACTCTACCACAAAAGGAGCCCATCTTTATAGAAGCTGAGTCATTTCAAATTAACTCTTGAGAAAACCTACAGGTCAACTTTTAAACAAAAAGTCTTACAATGCTGAGCTGTGTTAAGAGGTTTGGAATCAGTGATGCATCCATTTCCTGTAGCAAAACTGCCTTTCTCACCATGCAAACTTTCAGAAGGCTTCAGTCAAGACAAGAAAGATGACTTTCTTCCAAAAAGAACAAATTTGAGTCTTAAGGTTGGATATTTGCACTCTTAAGGCAACATACTCCTTTTTATGGCAACGTGAAGATCAGACAGCTAGTAGCACGTAATTCAGTAACTGTGTTGAATGTGTGCTGACCTTTCCACCTATTCTCACTGTGTCTAATGTCCAGGGAACTCACGTGTTTGCTACAGATACTGCCAACACTGACATGGTGTTTTTCTTTTTCAAAGAAGGGCTGTGTTATCCAAGGCTTATTTTCCTAGGGAAGTTCAGTGAGCTGTATGGTGGTGTCCAGAAGCATAGATTCCCAGTAGAGTGCCACTAGGAAATGAACTGAGGAAGTGTATTTTGCATCAAAAATAAAAGCCAGAACAAGTGGTAGACTATACCTGGTATTGTCATTGACTGTGCAATGCTGGACAAAGTAATTAAGTCCTAAATGAGTCCCTTGTGATCTCAAATGCAAAGGTGAGATTTTAATAGTGCCCTTGTTTTACAATTGGGGATCAAAGAGTTAATGCTTGGGACAATTTCAATAATCATCCTGTGTGCAGCCTGCAGTTTTAATGGGAAAAATAAATTACCTGCCTGCTTCTGTTCAAAGTCAGTCTAAATATCAATTTAGAAAAAGTTCTGAAAGTATGAGAGAGGGAGGAAAAAATCCATTCCTTCTGGTGTTAAATCAGATCTTGAAATGGTTCATAGGCTCAAAAAACTGATTTGTTGTAGTTGCTTCTGTCCCCTGAAGTAATTTTTGGTTTGTTTTGTGTTAATAGATGACTCCTAAATCAAAAAGGAAAAGCATCCACAGTAGAATGCTTCGGCCGGTGTCCAGAGCTTTTGGTAAGTGAGGATTCCTTAAAACCATTTTGGTTCTTTGCTTGCCTGTGGTGGGTCTAGGTGCTTCTTGATTGAAAAGCACAGGTGATTCTCCCTCCCTCTGGATTGTATTTTTGTCCCACACTGGCTGCTTTGTTTTGGGACTCTGCTAATTTGTTTGATAGCAAATAGTTGCCAACAGACATGTTGTGGCTAAGTTCCCTGAATGTCCTTATAATTATTTACCACCAAGAAGAGGAATGGCATTGTCTTTTGTTTTAAATATCATGTTAAATCTAATTAGAAAGTTTTCATTTCTCTAGAAATGGAATTTGATCTAGATAAAGCACTGGAAGAAGTACCTATCCATATAGAAGACCCACCATTTCCTTCCAGCAGGCCAGACAAACGAACTTCTGGATTCATTTCAGAGCTGCCATCAGAAGAAGGGAGGAAACTGGAACACTTCACAAAATTAAGGCCCAAAAGGAACAAAAAGCAGCAGCCCAGCCAAGCAGCAGTGAGTCTCCATTAAAATATTGCTGGCCAATGTTGTGTGTTGATTGCTTTTTGCCATGAGTCAGGTCTTGCAATGTAATGAGGACAATGGTTGAAGTTGTAAAAGCTGTAAGCAACTACTTAATTTTTCCTCTGGTATTCATGTCTTTTAGCATGCTATCCCTATTACAAGCTTTTTGTCTTGTTTGACACAGTCTAAATCCAGGATATATTTTATCCTTTCGTATTTTGCTTTTTTTTTTCCATGGAAGCAATTTCTGAAGGTACTTGGAGCTTTCACAGGAAATGCACAAAATATCATGAGACTTTTCAATTATATTGCAAGGGTTTGTTAAGTCTTAATCCTTTTTTCTGCCTGCATTAAGATGTGGTAACTTGGCATGAATTCTTATTTCTATCAGCTCTCAGAGGAGCTGCTCTGTGACACCCAGCTTCCCACAGCTCCTAAACTGAAGATGGTGTTTGGCCCAGCGAATCTGCATAGTCACAGATCTGCTTTTCATGCTGGAGCCTGCCTTAGGAAGGCAAAACAGAAGAGCATTGTCTGTTCACGAAAGGCATTGGTGTGAACTCAATATACGTGCGTGGAGTTCCCACAGTTCCGTTTCCTTGGCACACAGGATCAGAAAAGATTTATTGCTGTGATGGTGTGTCCTCAGGGGATGTAAGGACAGATCTGGAGGAGTTAGAGAGTTATCTGACAGCAACAGAGCACAGCTGATGTGATAAGTAGCCCTATCAAGGGGCAGCCCTTGCCTCTCTGAGTTAGGCTGCCTCATGATAAATGCCTGTGGCCACTTCTGCTTCCTGAGGATTTCCAGTTGAGAGGATCCTTGAAAATTTCCCTAATACTGGGAAAGATCCTATTAGGCAGTGGAGTGCTTTTTGTACCACTTGGAAAGGGAGAAACATTCAAGCAAAGGGAATATTCAAGCCAGCTTCCCATTGCCTTGTGCTTTACAGGGAGGGTTAGAGGTAGGAGAAGAATGGATTTGTCTCCATGTAGTGAAAACACATCTGTGTTTACTTATCCCAGTTCCATTGCTGCAGAACACACATGTTTTCCCAGTTGCTTCTAAACTCAGTTCATCCTGTGCCATCAGCACAGGGAGGTGGAAGGAGTGTTGTGTATCACTTCCCATGATAGTGCACTGTTGTGGGAATGCTCATCCATATTGAATTAATTAGGAAATTGGGAGTTTATTTAATTGCAGTTTGTTAAAATCATTTGTCCCTGTCTTGTTTGTATGAACCATTTAGTTCCTTACTAGTTCTGACCTCAAAACAAGTCCAAACAAATTTTTGAAAGACTTAAGATGTTTGTTTTGATGCTTCTGAAAATGAAACAGCCAGATTTTGGAGGTCAGAGTCATGAGTGGACTGTGACATTGCTTGCAGAGTTGATTTGCTGCTGGTTTTGCCACTTCAAGAATACAGAAAACAATGCTTAGAGAAAGCACTTGAAATGTGAGAGGCAAAATCTTGACCTTTTCTGCCACTTAAAGCAGGGTTGTTTGCTGTTCCCATTATTTGTATTTAGTACTTCAAGGCGTCTCAGTTGATCACAGTCGTACTTCTCTCATGTTGATGGAAAAGAGATTTGTTCTTTGTAAGCTGAAAAATGTAAAAAAAGAAAGGAGGAAAAGAAGAAAGGGAAACACACTTTTAGCTTGGATGGGGTGAGTGGCAGAAGAAAGATTTATAGTTTTGTCAGAGTTTCTACTGTAATGAATGTTCAGAGGAGAAAAGGAGAGGGGAAAAGAGAAAAGCTCAAAACCACCCACTCCAAGTAGCTTTAACTTTGAAGCAAAACGATAAAACAGTTGTTTATCATTTAGATTTTTGTGAGATCTTAACCTCATGAGTTCTTCCCTCATGTGTGAAGATTTAGTTCAACAAGAGATGAATCTCTAATATATGAAAGAGACTGTGATTGATTCATCTTATTTATTTCTGCTTCAAAGCCAGTTTTTTCCTTAACAAAGAAACATGATTGCTTTTAAACTTAAGCTAGAAAAAAGAGATAAAAAAGGACAAATGAAAAAACTTAACACTTTTTTTTTTTTTAAGAATTAGGAGAGTAAAACACAAAATAAACCAGAGCTCAGTCTTGCACTTAATGCTGATACTAGGAGGTGTTACAATAAACAGCTATAAGAATATCCTGTGCCTTGAGGACCTTATTAGACCCTCAACATTTCTGTAAATCTTTTGTTAATTTCTAGGAACTTGCTGCTGTTTCGCATGCAAATTGTTTTCTCTTTATGAAGTAGATCTTCCCATTTGCTGTAGATCCTGGAATTAATTCCCCTTCAGGAGATGCTTTTGCTTTTGATACTTTCATGTTTATCCCTGCTATCTGGAGGACTCCATATCAAAATGAAGTGGTTTCTCATTTCTGTTAAAATGCGTCATTCGCTTTTATTTTGTGTTTTGCTTGAGATGCCAGTGATAAGGGGTTTGTGACTGAGACCAACCCACATGAAGGCATGTGCACTCCTGCCTACCATCAGATGTTCCAGCTAAACAAGTTCTCTACAGAGCATACCAAAGGTGGCAGAGTTGGAAATCTGAGAAATCATTGTGTTAATTTAGAATAGAACTGTTCTTTATAGAAAATCTGTTGCCAGTTTGACTGGAAACAAAGCAGTCATTACCAGGTGGGCTCCTTTCAGATCAGTATTAGATTGCTACAGCAAGTGTCAATAAAATATTCACTATTATCTTTGATAACAAAAATAAATACTAGACTTCTAACAGAGTTCAGCCAGGAAAGTAAAAAGTTTCATGGTTGTGTCAAAGCATTGGTTCATATGAAGCCCATTGTCCTGACTTAATGAGACTGGGTTTGATATTAGCAGCAGCTTTTAAGAGTATTGAAGCATAGAAAAGAGTTTGTATTCCACCTCAAAAGAGAAGTTGGGATTACTCTTGAGTTATGTTGGCAAATAGAAGATTCCTTGATTGGAATTGTTGCAAATTACAAACTCTGTTATTTTGTGTCTTGATCCCTAAAACTACCAAGAATTCAACTGGGTTGCGTCTCAGAGAGTCCTCTGTAGTCACCTAAAATGTTTCCATGTGGAATTTAAATTGAAGGAAGTCTCTTTACTGGTAACAGAACTTTTCCACATCAAAGCTACATGCAGGAGCTGGAGCACATGAGGACTCCTCCCAAGAGACTGTTTGTTTCATCTTCAGGAGGTGCAGAGTCACCAGTTAATCTTCACAGGGACTTTGTGGTTGGCAGGTGTTTCTAAGCCAGCCTGGTTTATATACCTCAGGTCATCCATATTCAAAATGTGGGCATTGAAACCAAAGATGGGGAGCAGGTTTGCTGTTTCCAGAGGTTGAGCAAAAGTCTGTGTTTGGTTGCTGAAGTGGAACACCTGGTTCTGTATTTAGAGTCTCTGCTTTTAGAAGTGCTAGATGGAATGAATTGTAAAAGGCTCTGTTAGCCTGCTGGAGCTCTGTTTCTATATCTCTAAGTCCAAAATCCGGAACATGGGTTTTTTCTCCAAATAGGAAAACAACCGGCTGTTGAAAATACTTTCTCTTCAAGTCACCACCTGATCAAGATTTATTTTTTCTGGGTGTTTTTGCTTGTCTGATCTACTGCTCTATCCTCTCAAGCCCAAGGCATTTGATTCCTGGCCTCGTGCATTGCAGCATCCAGTTTGTCACTGGTGTTTTGGGTTACTTTGCATTCAATGTAATGCATCAGCTGGCCTGGCTAGAGGGGGAATTCCAGCACTGGCTTTTGGTTGGCACACATAATTTTTATAATGTCTTAACTCTTAATTATTATCACTAGAGCAAACATGCTGAGATTATTATATAACAGAAAGAGTTTTTTCTTCTGTCAGGTGTCTGCTGGAGTACCACCAGAAGGGGATCAGAATGGCCTCATGGGGAGAGTGGATGAAGGTGTGGATGAATTTTTCACTAAAAAAGTGACAAAAATGGATTCAAAGTAAGTTGTTTTTTTTTTAAGTTATTTTTTAAAAAAATCCATTTTGATAGCTGAGCAAGAAGCACTTTTGAGCTGTGTTTGACTCCTGTTCCCAATATCCAGAGTTGCTGTTGTCAAAGTCAGAAAACACCTCAGTAGTCAAGACATTGTGAATTCAATTACCTGTCCTTAAAAGTGGCTACTTTGAAACAAATTGCTTTACTCTACAGTGTTGGGGAGTATTAATGACTAGCGTGTATTTTTATGATTTGGTTGACTTCATTATACCCCTCAGTGGAGCTCCTTAGAGCTGAAGCAGAGCTCTGTATTGTTTGAGACTCCCCAGTGCTTGTTGTACACCTGAGTGTTTCTCTCTAGTGAGCAGTGCTGTTTGGTACAGTGTGTTCATAGATGACAGTAGATTTAGCTGGTTTTGAAATACCTTAAAGACATGTTTCACCACTTTGTAGGATTCCAGATTTAAGCAAAGCATTAATCTGAAAGATATGTCTCCTTCAACTCTATATAAGGGTTATAGAGCTCATGCAGTTGCTGTGTATTTACAGAACTGTGCATGTAGATGTTCTTGAATTCATACATGTTTGTGCTCGTGCACACACAGAGTATTTCCATAACTCAATGAGAAAGCAAGGATGATTTCCAGGCAACTTGGAATGACCCTTTCTGTGCTGTATGTGACATCCATTAAGGAAGACAGTAAGTGTTAACTGGTAGAGAGCTGTGCCAGGAAAAGCAAGTGTTTTAAAGTCATTATGATTTACAGACATCCATAGTGACACGTGAAGCCACATGTGATACACTGTGTGGAGGCATGAAATTGTGGTAGCTTTGAAAAATGTCCTAGGCAGGTTAAGTTCAGGGTGCTCACAGCCTTGCACTCTTCCATGCTTCCCCCTGCCAGCTGCTCATTTCAGATGTCCCTGTGAACTTGCACCATCCCTGTTTGCCCATCCCTGGCCATGCTCATTGCTGAGCATCTTTGTGACACCACTGACTGTCTTTCCAGTTTGGGTATGTGAATGTGTCTGTGCTCAGCTTTGCCCTTAAGTGTGAATACTCTGCTCAGAAGATACCTCTAGAAAATCTTAGTGGCAGGTAGGTTGTCTAAGGATTGTTTTTTCTTGTTTGTTCTTTTGGAGTTTGTAGGGGTTTTTTTGTTTGTTTGTTTTTTTGTTAAGGATGAGCATCTGCACTATAAAAGTGACCTCTGTATTCCTTACTGAGAGAAAGTGGCTGTGCCAGCTAGTTCCTATTTCAAGCAGGGCCCTTAAGGAACAGAATCTCCCAAAAGCTGTGTTAAACATGTGCCTAGATCAGTTCTTCTCCTTTTACTAATGGGCAGATACAAACCACAGGCAGTGTGCTCTGGGAAGGGAGCAGAGTGAAATTGTATGTTGTGGTAGATTGACCCTCTGCCCACCATAGCTGCTCTATCACTCCCCTCCTGCTGGACAGAGGAGAGGAAATAAAATAAAAGGCTTGTGGGTTGAGATAAGGGCTGGGAGAGACATCTTGCCAGTTAGTGTCATGAGCAAAACAAACTCAGTTTGGGGGATAGAAAATTTAATATACTACCAATCAAATCAGAGTATGATAATGAGAAATAAACCAAATCTTAAAAATACTTCTCCCCACCACTCCCTCTTTCCAGGGCTCAGCTTCACTCCTGATTTTCTCTACCTTCTCCTCCCTAGTGGCACAGGGGGACAGGGAATGGTGGCTGCAATCGGTTCATCACATATTCTCTGCTGCTCCTTCCTCTTCAGCAGGAGGACTCCTCGCACAGAAGCCGCTCCTGTTGACCCCCTGCTACCAAAACCTGGCCATGCAAATATATACACACAAAATATATACACACAAAGACAGCTTGGTTAGAGCTGTCTGATCTTAGAAACATCTGGATGCCCAGTGCAGGTGAAACAACTGCACAAAGCAGCACAGGAATGATGTGAAAGATGGTATGATCAATGCTAATTGTCCAGCTTTTAATATAGAGACATCAGGCAATAACTGGGCCTGTGAACACATATGGGTCACATGAAAGATGGGCTTTGCCTGGAAGAAGTCGTTTGATACTATTTTAAAAATGGAGGAGGGGAATGGAGAAAAGTTTGAAATGTCTGTGTCTTTTTTAGGAGACCATCAACTAAAAGTTCAGACAGCAGCGAGCACAGTGAACCCGGTGATGAGAAGAAGAAAAGGGACTCGAGGAAGAGTGGCTTCCTCAACTTAATCAAATCCAGAGGCTCCAAATCTGAGCGCCCCCAGACTGTGTCGGTGGCAGAGGAGCCCTCCTCCCCCAAGGTGGCTGCGAGGAGCCCGGCTCTAGACACGAGCAAGAAGGAGGCGAAGCCCGCGGAGCAGAACGGCGGCGCAGAGCGGTCCGAGGAGCTGAAGACGCCAGACTCCCTGGAGGAGCTGCAGACAGAGGATGGGGCAAAGGCCGAGAGGGGTGACAGCAAGGGCAGCCCCCAGGGAGGCCGGAGGTACGGGGTGCAAGTGATGGGCAGTGGACTTCTCGCAGAAATGAAAGCCAAGCAGGAGAAGAGAGCAGCTTCTGCTCAGAAGGTGAAGGCAATTTGATTTCTTTTGAGTTGTTAAAAACAGAGCAAAACTGTGCGTCTTCAGGAGAGGTGGGTTGGGACTGCAGGGGTTGGTGGCTGGGGCTTGGCACACCAGTCCTGCTTTCCAGCAGGGATTGTGGTGTTCCTGCCAGGGGATTTCTCTCTGCTCTGGTGGTGGAACACAAACAGCCTGGCCAAGGTGCAGGCTGCACATGTGGAGCAGGAGTTCTACCCTTAAGCCTGTGCTTTCTCTCCCCTTGGGGAGGGGGTGACATCTGCCCTTGCACTTGGTGTCAGACCATCACAAACACAGAATAGGCCATGTAATTGTTTGCAAAAATCACAGAATAACTTGGGGCAACTAGTAAGCCCAGCTCAGTATCTCCACTCTACATGATGTGTGCTTTGTTCACCATGCATACTGGAATTGCTTCAGAAAAGGTAAAACTAGGACAGGCTTCTTACTGTGTGCCCCCTGCACACCAGTACCTCAGGTATGTGGCAGAGTTAACTACAGTGGGAGCTGTCTGTAGCCTTCTCTTTTGGAAAGTGATGTGGACAGATGGAGGGCCCTGCTGTATATTAAATTATATATTCAATGCAGAGAAGTAAATCTGGCTACCAGTCACTGTTTACAATATTTGGCATATACTTTGCTTGTTGCACTTTTTGATTTTTATGTGCATTTGTACTACATCTAATTATTTTTATGCCTTTGATTTATATATTTCAAATACTAACAATGAAAGAAAATAACCTGTTAAAAAAATAATTTCCACTTCTCAGTCCAGATTCCCTTTGCTCTCTGTAATTTTCTCTTCTGTGAAGTGCTGATCCTGGGCAGGAACTCTGCTTCACTCTGCAAATACACAGGGTGGGATATCCTTGTGTTCCTCCAAAGCATTCTGTGCTGGCCTATTTTGCCTTATGCCCATTTGTCACTGGTCTTCCCCATTAGTATTCTCTGCTTCCTGCCAGCTGCAGTTGTCATACTTCACAACTACCAAAGAATCAGCCTTTTTTCACTTCTCTCTTCCTCTTCCATGTGCAGGGCACTCAGATGTTCTCCCTTCCCCACCACTGTCCCCTGTAATTTAAAAGGTGTTACCTTACAACAAAGCTCATCTCGTGCTCTCGTGCTCCTTTCCTTTCACACCTGCAGAGTTGTCTTGCTGTGACCAAGCAAGGCACCCAAATTCCATTTTTACCTTTCTTCATAGTCTTACAGTGCTTGGCATGATGTGTGAGCTGTTCCTGCAGGCACCAGAATCTTGTCATAAGCAGATTCAAATTAATGCAGTTCTCTATGGATCATTAAAGGGATCCTCAGTACAAAAACATTTTTTCTAAAGAATGACCAATTTCCACCTTTCTCATTGGTATTAAGTAATGCCCATGAATAGTCTCATTGGCTTCTAAAGCACAAAGTTTTCAAATAAAATGCCATGTGATTTTAGGTAATTGTATTATGCCCTGCCTGTAATTTATAAAATACCAACCTATTCCAGACTATATGAATTTTTACACATGCATAATTGTGTATGCTTTGGGTTCCTAACACTCGTTATCTACAGTGAGTCAAATCTGGAAGGACATGACTGAGGTAGAATATCTTCATGTGTAATTATTTTTTTTAAGTGGAGAAGGTAAAAGTCCTCTTCAATTGGTGAACTTTTGTAACATTAATTGAAAACATTAATTTCATCCATCCAAAGGTAAAGTTGTTGTTGCCTATTCCGAGGTTTTGGGGTGGGATTTTTTACCATTCTTAGTGTATTTGCTGGTTGGAAAGGTTAGTCCTCTTATTTAAGGTTTAAATTACAAGAAAATAATATTATTAATCTTGTTTTTGTACAATTTTATATTTATGGAATGCAAAACTACGTCTATATACATATATATTTATATATATAAAAGAGTGATGAGAAAACCAAACTGAATTGGATTCTACACAGCAGAGTACTGAGTTGTCTATTCTTAATGTTGTTCAGAGGACACAAAATTGAACTGCTGTTAAAAAGGATTTTTCACATACTTCATCCATCAGAATATCAAATAATCTAGGTTTGCACTTGATTATTCATGATACTCATGAAGGTGGAAATCATACAGTATCCTGACACTTGAGGTGCAGAAGACACCATCCCACTGTTACATTGTTTAGGATGGTTATGATATCAAGTTCCCTAACATCTTCAAATTTATCAGAATTTCAGTATGATAGAAAATTGAATTTTCCTGGAAGGTACAGATGGCTGCTTATATTCCGAGCTATTTTACAAGAAAACAAAGCCAGAAGGAATTTACTATTTCATTCATACCCTACCACAGTCTTGTTACAGATAAAAGTCATGAGCAGGTGCAGAGTAGTTGGAGAGATGGTAAATGCATTTTTATTTTCTTTTGCTTAGAATACAACATGGGAATTGGCACTAATGGTAGAGTCAAGTATTTACAGATCAGTGTTGCTTGAGAGCCCACATTAAAAGATCTTTTAGCTCCATCTAGTGTTACACACTGGGTTTTTAAATACCTGGAGCAAGGCCTGTGAGGAGACCACCATCCATTCCTTCTCAGTGACACCCAACTCTGCAGTGAGTGCATGAATTCCTATTAAAAATACAGCCTGGGCATTATTTATCTTTGTGATGAATTCACCTGCATTGATCTGACTTCTCAGGGTAAAGTTCTGCAGCCAGTGTTTAGTGTTGTCTGGGGACCATAAGCTGGTTGTAATGTGTGTACAGGAGGTAGCCAAACATGCTCACATCCTAATTGCATTTTTAAGTACTACACTAATAGGTGCCAGCACTGGCTTTTGTACTTGTCTCGGTACATGGTCACATTTCCCCAGCAGTCCCATAACTAGAGAGGGAGGGAGGGAGGAAGGAATTACAGTGAAATTAGTTTCATATGGCCATGCAGCTCTCCTAAGTCATTTACTGTAGCTAAGTGTTATGCATCTGTCTTCAGTATTTACATAGGAAAATTAGTTTCTCGCTGAAAGTTGATGACAATTTACATTCCATGAGAAGATTCTTGAAAAAAAGGGCCTTTTTTCCAAGGTGCAGAAGAAAAATGCAGTAAAACGAGAGTGGTATTCCCTTTGAAAATATATAGTTGACACACTCTTACAGAGAAACATGTAACTTTAAGAAGTGAACAGGTGAGAATTTAGCCAAAATATCAATGTCAGTTGAGAAATGGGAATAAAACTGAGTTTCTGCCCAGTGGCACAAAGATTTAATGTTTCTCCTATCTTTGGAGATGGCTTTGTTTTGTCTGTATGGACACTGTAGCTAAATATTCTGGCCCTACAAGTCACAGCATTTCTAGAGTGCCTCTGTCCAGAAGACTTCATTGTATCAGGGTAGTTTTACAGTACAGGAAGCTTAATGATTATTCTCATAGCACCCTCCTTAATGCAGTGTGCCATTTAAAGTGTTCATTTGTTCTTAGAGGAGAGGTTAGGAGAAAGCATCACCCTGCCAGGTCTTATTCAGGAAAGGCAAACACTCAGCATCTTCCTTCTCTTTGTTGTATTGAAGAGGGGCTTTGTTTTAGGAGCTGTGAAATTACATGAGCAATGTGGAGGTATCAGTAAATCTGTAAGACAAACTACGCTATCTTCTGCATCACTCCCCAAAATCATCTTCTCTTGAAATGCCTGTATTGTATTACCACCACAGGGAAAGGCACATGGCCAGCATGGATATTTAGAGATAATTTCTTGATGCTTATATTTGAAATGCTGCTTTCACTCTAAATACATCAGTTTTTCTGCAGTAAGTATGTACTCCTGCTATTTGTAACCATTTTTTTTCCTTCCTAAATTTCCTGTTGTCCCATTTTTAACTACATGCTATACTTGGCAGACTTTCAGATCATAACCCCCATGTCTGTGTGCTGTGTGGCATGGTGGAGATTTCTGAATGCTGTGAGAGGGACAGTCAGAGTTGGTGTTGGACTAGTAGTAGCAGTGACCTGAATACATCAGTGTGACTTATGTGTAGGTATATAACCAAATGCAGTGGTCATCAGAACAAATCCTTAACAAATCCTTTGCTTTAAGTCGTTTGCCACACTAAGTGTCTTGAAATAGCAAATAAAGATCAAGATTGAAGCTGCCTGCCTGTAGAAGTCTATCCCTACTTCTATAGTAAAAAAAA
The DNA here is from genome assembly GCA_013398075.1 of Notiomystis cincta. Taxonomy (NCBI): domain Eukaryota; kingdom Metazoa; phylum Chordata; class Aves; order Passeriformes; family Notiomystidae; genus Notiomystis; species Notiomystis cincta. Next base: position 91,966 of record VZRX01015090.1, read on the forward strand.
AAATCTCACTTTTATCCCTAATCTTATCTTTATAAGTCTTTCTGTCTTAGTATATCCTGCACCTGCTTCTCTGTGCTTTTTTTGTATCCTCACATTTGTCCTTCTGCCTAAGCTTTGGTAGCAGGTAAGGCAGTAAAAGGAGGCTGGTTCTTTTACAAGTGCTGCATATCCAAGCCTCTCCTGGTGAATACACAAGTTTCATGCTCACTTATCTATGACATGACAAGAGACTCTGCAGGGTTCGAGTGCCAAGATTTTAGGAAACCTATTTTTAACAATAGAAGACAGGCAAAATATCAGCACATAAACCAGAAGTCCCCTTTCTTCTGAGGTACTGAGCACTCAGAGTTGCTTGTGATAGGTAGCTTTAAACTCTTCAGTAAGTAAGTTCTGTTGGTTTTTAGAGGAATCCTGTAAATATGTGAGCACTGCTACTTCTGTAGTTGCAGTTTTATCTAAAATAAGAAGTTATTCGTCTGTGTAGAAGAACATAAGCATTCAGCAGTTCATACTCAAAATCTAGATTCTTCAGAAAAAGGCTTTTATTTCAAACAAGTGTTTAGATACAGAGCTGTCTTTGGAGAAGAGGCTGCTTCCAGCTAGCACCTGCACTTTCAGCTCCTGTGCATTCGGAGACCTGTCACACAGGAGGCAGTGTGTCATTGCAGCTCTGATATGTGGTAGGTACATGTGGCATGTGGCAGTGGTAGGTACAACTCACGGTAATTTCCTTCCCACTTAGCTCTCCAGGATCTGAAACAAAGACAAAATGCACCATTTCTTGCTATCACTGATTCCTTTGCCTCATGGCTTCCAAATTAGAGGGTTTTTCTTAACAGGACTACTGAGTTTTATTCATTGCAGATATATTACTAATCTGAGAGCTTTTTCCACTCTTTCAGAAACTGGGGAATGACACAACTTCCAGAGAGTCTTTTGACACAACGAGCTCAGAACGGCTGGATGGAAGTGGTACAGGTACAGTAAAAGTTTCCTGGTATAAACTTTCTAGAAAATGCAAAATGCCTCATGTCCAAAAATCTCACTTCCCTCTTCAGATTGAATGTCTACAATTGGTTAAGCAAAGCAGGAGCTTACACTGTGTGAAGAGCATTGGAAACAAGCTCACTTTTGGTGCTAAGGATGGCACTTCTCATGAAGTCAGCTCTAGGGGCTGAGTTTACTGCTCATTTTTTACTCTTCTGGCACAGGAAGTAGTTGGAGCAGGTGCCTTTGAAAGAAGGCTGGCTTTTAATGGGGCCAGCAAAGCTGAAGCTCAACCCAAGAGCCAGCAGAAATGTCTGTGCACAAAGAAGTGGAGGTGCTCAATACTCCTCAATCTGAGGATGGAAATATGACCAGTTTTCAAGGTTTAAATCTGCTCATACTAACTCAAGTAGTCCTGACTTTCAGCTGTCTGTCCACAGTCCTGACTCATAGTCAGTGGCAGCTGGCTCTTCCCAGGATTTCCCAGTTTGATTGAAGCCAGGGCTGTCTGCTGAGCTGTGGAGGCCCCTGGACACTGCTCATGTGCACAGAGCAACTCTCCATTGTGTAGGAAATGGTGTTCAGCCTTGCAGTGCTTACAGCACCGATTCCCTCTGCACCTCATCCTTCTTCCCATGTCCTTGTCAAGCTGCAGTCCTGGGCCCTGACATGGCAGAGCCACACTGCAGCCACCCATGGACAAGTTGACAGACTGGTTTCCATGTGTACTTTGGGGACTGGCCAGTGAAGGCTTCAAAAGAGATTCAGCTCTGGTAGTTTGTGTTTGCTATGTGAAAGGAGGGCTCAGAGCTAGGAAATCCAGGTCTGCTTTCTCAGCAGCAGTGGTATCCTGCAAGCCTGGCACACAGGATTTCTAAAACATATAGAAGCAAGGCTGGAAAAATAGGCTGAAATCAGAATCCAAATGTGGCCATCTCAATTGAGCACTTCAAACATCAGTTTTGAAGCTTTTCTAAAGCTTTTTTTAAAAAAGTGTATTCAAAGCATACTATAATCTGTAAATAAAGCAGCTTTTAAAACCTGCTTGTCTTTTGAGGAGGACCTTATGGACTGTATGTGTCCCCTGATGACAGCATATTGAAGTCAGAGGAGCAAGGATAGTCTGAACTTTGGGCATTGGAGTAGCTGGGGGTGTCTGACCTCAACTTTCCTCTGGTCTTTGTCTCTGTACATGACACATTTCACCCTCACCCCACTGCACTCTGCTTACCCCTTCCTTTTGGCCTCCAGCTGTCAATTGTTTCTTTACCACTCTTTCTTGAGAGCTCCCCAAGGCTCCTTTTCATTGTTGCAACTACAGTTTGTCTTTGGCTTGGGCTAATTTATTTTAAATTACTGTGTTCCAATAATGTTAGAAGGCCTGAGGTCAGGAAGACAAGAAAGAAAGTTAATGGAAAACTGCTGAATATTGTTACAGGAGAACTATAGATAGTGGTGCAGAAGGACAATAAGTTTAGGGGGTTTTATTCCTTGCTTTGTGTCTGGATGCTGCCTGCTTTTTTTGTAGGCACACACGCACAGGTGCAGGCGGTGTCCCGCTGTTTCACTTGCAGCAAGAAAGTATTTCATGCCTGCAGACACAAACTCTCCCTGTCACGCACTCACACTCATCTATATGCACCACACAGCTGTCTGGTTTGCCAGAGTTTAACTCCAGCTGGGCTGGAAAACTGCTACATAGGCTGGAAAAGCATATGGGAGATTGGCTTGCAACAAACTGTATAAACACTGCCCTCCCTCCCACTGCCATTAAAATTGTCTGTGCTCAGCACTTCCGTGTTCAGTGGGATTTCTGAATGGGAATAGCAGGTAGGTAGGTCAAGTCTGTGAGCACATGCTTGGTTTTGCCAAGTGCCAAGGCTACCAGTCTGCATTTCAGTTAGTCTGTAATTCTCTTCTGAGATTAAAGATGTGACAACTGTTCAAAGTCCCAGGCTAACATATAAATTTCAAGATTATCATTGAAACTGCTAGATATAAGCCTGCAACCTCCTGAAAGCTGCAGGCTAGGAAAGTAGGGCAGGCTTTTTGCTTGTTAACAACCTGGAGTCCAGCAGGCTTTCTACCAGCTTGCAGGGCTAAATGGAACCGACTTACTGCTTGGAAATCACTGTAAATTTATCTCTAAATACCGTGGTCTTTGTTTGGGATAAATAACATGTTGGTAAATTTACTAATGTGTGGAAACTGCAAGCCATGTAACACTGTTATTAGACAAATCAAAATACTATATAAAGAATACTTTGATTTAGATTAAGTTTCAAAATCTCTTCTAGAGCTTGCTAAAAGCAACAAATAAAAAGATGTAGCCTGCTGGTCACACACTTGGGATTTATTTTCTGGGCCAGAATTTCTCTGTTGATCTTGGAAACCCAACCTTTTTTCTGCAGAGACACAAAACAATCAAGAGCTGCCTTTTCCACTGATCCATCATGGTTTTCTCAGCAGGTAGGCTCTGCCATCTGCTCCTAGAAATATGAAGGAGGAATAAGGTCCAGCTAGCCATCATCCCAAATACATTAAGAAGGGGGACATGCAATTGCTCTTTTAGGCAATTGAATCATGAAGCTTAGCACGTGTCAAAATTAGCAGGTTTAGATGCTTTGCTTGCAGTGGTTTTGAACAAGACATTAGGGATCTTGCACAGTCACATAGCAGTGCACATGTTAGCTTGTGGTGGTATTTTCCACTCCACTATACCTGTGCATGGAGCCTTCTGTGTTTCAGGAGACTTTATTTTATGTGTCTATTTATTTCAGTGCCCAAACAACAGCAGACCCTTCCAGAGAGTCGGTTCGCATCGAATAAAGGCGACGCTGTCTCAGCATCATCAGAAAAAAATTCAAAAGCTGAACCAAAGGCAGAAGCTGGTGCAAAGACAAGAAGTTCTTCCAATACACCAACTAGTCCAAAGCCCCCACTGCAGTCAACCAAGCCCAGCCTGGCAGGACGACCCACAGTGCCACAGAAACCACGCTCTGCCTCTCGTACTGGTGAGGAGCGCTTCTGGGCAGTCGCTATCCCAGCTCGGGGTGCTTCTGGGGGCTGTTCCTGTGGGCTCTGGAGGAGACATCCTGAACAGCAGTTAAATGGAGAGGGACAGGTTCTTCAGTGCCTTGCCCTTGACTCACATCCTTCTTTTCCACCTCCTTTTGCCCTGATTTGAATAAACTTATTGCAATGGTTTAATCTGTGATCCTCAGTAGTGAAGTGTGAGAAGAAGCAGTAATGGCAGTGGCAGAGCTGTTTTGAGTTAGCCTGCTTTCACAGAAGAGGTGAGCATCAAAGCTCAGTTTTAGCAGCACTGACAAAAATAAAGATATTTTCTCTACATACCTGCCTCTGAATACTCAAGTCCTTGGGATTTTGTGGCAGGCTACTCTTAGCCCCTCAAGCAAGTGCCTGTTATTCTTAATGACTTGGACAAACCAATTTTCTCTTACTTTTCCTTGTTTAGCCTTCATTTCTTTCCTTATTGCTTTTGACTGAAAATAATTGTAACTGTGCTTTTATAACCCTGCAAGACTGCCTCCTGCCCAGATATTATCTTAAGATTTCCAGTAGTGGGAAGTGTTTCAGCAGATCTCCCATGCATTTGTCTGTGTGCTGTTTAATAGGCCAGCATCACAACTCCCTCTTCCCAAAATACAGCCACTGCCATTGAGGGCAATTAAAAGCTGGTTACAGACTTCCCAAGTATCTACAGCAAATACAGCTCATTAACTGCCAGGGAGTGAAAGATGTGAGCATGGCCATCCATAAGAGCTTGCAGCCCTCTTGACTTTTCCCATAACCAGTGTTGACCCTAGAATGACATAATTTCTGGTAAGGATGAGGAGTCAAAGGGATGTTACAGCCTCCTCCCTGCCCTTGAAGTGAAACCTGAGCATTTCATAGTCTCTGCACTCCAGCAGGCAGAATGTTGTTCTCTGTTGAAATACAAAATCACCTTCAGGCTTTAGGTGGATTTACATTTATTTTATTGAGTACTTTAGAAATTCTCATCAAAGTGAGAGATGTTGGGTAAGATGTTCATGAAGATGAATGCAACAGGACAGCATGGCTTATTTAGTGGTGCTTAATCTGTAAAACAGGCAGTGCTGTGTCAAAGTCTTAGGTATCAGAAAGACCTGAGCTGCCTGTTTCTGCCAGCTCCTATTTCCTGCAGAGAGAGCATACTGTGGGTTTAACACAAGGGAGTAATTAACACTTACCCACAATAAGCCAGCTGTTTGGTGGACAGTAAAAGCAGCACAGCTCTGTTGCAGTCTAACTTCTGTCCTATACTTGTAGTAACCCACTGCCTGAGGGTGCCCAGGCAATGTGATGAAGAAAACCAAGCAATCGTCCTTTCTGTGCTCTTGCTCTCACTGTCGTTTCCAGCAGTGTGGCCACACAAAGGGTAGCAGATTTTTGCTAAGTAATCTGGGTGCAAAGGAACACAGCTCAGATGTCCACAAATTGTCAAAGACTGGAAGTCTATGTCTAGCTGGTTTTGCCAGTCACTGTGCTCTTCCTGGTGTTGAATTTGAGCTTCTCCAAGCAAGTGGCCTCAGAGGTCTATCATGGAGAAGGCCCAAGAACTGTTGTGTCTGTTCATACCAAGTTGCATTTGGGAAGCTCATCACTTCACTGTGCTCAAAGTGAAGCAGTTGGCCCTTTGTCGAGTCTCCTCAGCACAGATAAATTTCAATTAATTTCTAGTATGCAACTGAATTAACTCATTTTACAAATGCACAATACAGATGATACTCTGAGTTCCTTTTGTTCTTCTGTCAGTGTTAATGTATCTTCCTAATTCCTCTGTTGTGTACATATGCCACTGTTTACTCCTTGAAAAGCAAACTTAAAAGCAGTTTTAGTAATCCACTGTGGCTGCACTTCCCTACCATCCAAATGAAGGCTGTCTAATGTAAGACTGAAAAGGTCTTCCTGTAAGGACTGTAAAGATGGTAGTCAACCTGCCTTACATAATCCATATCCAGCCTTTTAGGGAAACAAGATATCCAGATGGTTTCAAACTATGGATTTGAATTTAAGTTTCAGATTTTCTCACAGTCCAGAAGATGGAAGTATTTTTTCTTTTTAGCAAGTCTTTATGGATGCCCTTTTGTTATGCTCTAGGAAGTTACTCATGGAAGTACAGAGTTCTGTAAGGCTTTTTATGTAGTTTGTTTCCCTGGTTCACTTTTAGACCTCATAATTGTGAAACAGGACATCTAAATTGATCAGTTCAATATGTTTCAGGACAATAAATATATAACTAGAACAGGTATTTCCAAAAATCTATCCAATTTTTTTTTTAAGTTGTTCTTTACAAATTGCATGTTTACATCTTGCAGGTAAATCACTTGGTTCCATCACATTTCTATTTGCACTAAAATAGCAGCACACATGAAAAATGCTGAAATTGAGATCTTCTCTTTGACTGCTAAAAGTCTTTCACCTGGACTGAGGCCCATATAATTTGTTCTCTTGTCATAATGTAAATACCTGAATCCTTCTTTTTCTGACACAGGTTCTGGCTGTTTCTTGTTTGTGTATTGTGTTGAGGTTTGGCCCATCATAAACAGCATTGTTTCTGTGAGCTTCAGGGCAGATATAATTTCTCCTTCTCACCTTTTTTTATGTGGTACTCCACAGAGGATGCTCCAGAGTCTCCCTCCGGCCCCAGTTCCCCAAAAATTGCCCTGCTTCCACCGGTGCTGAAGAAAGTTCCTTCTGATAAAGAAAAGGATGGTCAGAGCAGCCCCTCAGTCAGATCATTTTCTCAAGAAGGTAGGAGTGTTTGTATGATTGGTGCCTTCTAGTGAAATCTGATGTGTCATTGTCTCCTGATTTGTTTTCACTTGGAAGGGAAGAGGGTTATGCATTTGAAGGTGCAAAAAACACAAGGATAATATATCTAGTCACCTATTCAGCATCTCTTCCACCCACTTTCCTTTAATCAAATCAAATGAACAATTAATCCCTGGGTATTAATAATGTAAGTGAACCATTAAGGGACTCATGTGTTGTGTATATTTATGGTGGTTTGGTCTGAACTAAGATGCTGGTTGATATTGGTCACACAATAATGTGACGTGCAGCTCTGCGTTCAGCACCTTTCCAGGGGAGCATGTATAACTTAGTTCCTTGCAGCCAGCCCACTGCTCTTTGCTTTCCTTTGTGGGACCTCTGTGTGTGACTGAGTTTGCCTCCCCATCCTCAGGCAATGAGTCTCTGTGTGCCAGGGCAAGGCTTGGTACCTTCTATCTTTTATGCACGATGGCAGGCTGCTCTCTTCTCTTTGCTGATTTTCATGTGTGCACTGGATTTCTACTTTTGCTGATGCATTTTCGTGTCTTGAGTTGACTCTTAGAAGAGCTAAAGCTTCCTCTGACAGCACAGGATATGTGGAGAAATGTTGCTCAGCATGGTGTTAGCTGGCACAAGTGGTGATGTTTGAAGCCTGGGTGTGAGAAGTCTTCCTTCCTGGGTCTCTCCTCGAGAAAGACACCTAAGGTGATTCCCATCACCTAAGCTGTGAAACAAAGGGGTGCCTTTTCACACTCTTGACAGCAGATTTTCACAGCAGAGAATGGGGGCAAACGAGCTGAGGCAGCTACCTAAGGCTGGGTTGTGAAGACTGAGAAGTTGTGCTGCCTACAGAGCCCACTGCCATCAATCAGATGATCCATGTTGCCAAAAGCAAAAGGAGTCAGGCACTGTGATTTCTTACTCCTTGCTCCCTGAAACCTCTCCAGTCAAATTAGCCAAACACAAGATTTTCTATTTGGCTCTACATGACACTGTACATATCTTATGAATAATAGTTTAGGCTTGCCAGGTCCTTAAGGAGCTGCTGAGCTTTGCATAACATTTTTTGGGAAAGAGTAAATTCTGTTCATTTTATTTTTATTCCTTTTTATGTTTTCTTTTTCAGTCATTATTGTCCTACATCCTCACTCAGCCATTCCTCTGTCCTTGCTTTCTGCCACTCTTCAGGCTAGCATGTTCAATTTATTTCTGCAACTGGTAAATCACTGCAAATCTATCCGATTTAGTAACAAAATCATATCTCCTGTGAAATAAAGCTACAAATTAGATGATACTTGATTATAAAATTGCTTTATGTTGATGACTTTAACTGTACTGCATGGGACAATCTGCAAATACCCCTCTTTGCACTGCACAGCTGTGGGATCAGGCTGCAGTTACCAACACCCCAAGATATCTGGACTACATTTAATCAGGCATACTGATTACTGCCCTCTGAATAATTGATTAAATGGGTTGGATAAGTGAAATTTTTCATATTACCTTCTGTACATGGGCCTATAGAACAGCTTAGGAGCATAAATGAATCCTTTTCCTTGCTAGAGCAAACAGGAGATTGTCAAAAAAGAGATGCAGCTCTTGACTGTGCCAAGCCATCTGGCAGCGTGAAAACCACTCCGGGGCAGTATTCTACCAGTGCAGAAGAGGAAGCTAATGTGCTTGGGCAGAGGATGGCACAGCCAACTTCTGGTTAGAAGTTTTCATTTTTCATCAAGATAGTGCTTGATAACTGGTACTAACAATTGTTAAGAAATGGTAATAGCAAAGAAGCCACAAAAGAGTGTGGGTTTGTCATTTGTCGTGATAAGAAAAGTAAAAATCTCATGGGGTTCTATTAATCTTTCTGTCCCCATGGGATTTACATGGCATGAAAAAATTCCCAGGTAAAACACGTGTGTGCATTTTTCCTTTGTGGCAACTCCACTGTCCAGTCCCATCTAGCACATGCAGCCCCTCTGCAGAAGAGCACTCACTACCATCTGTAGGCTGCTGCTTGCTGTGCTTGCACACCTGTCATTTCTAAGATCATGCACTTTAGTGTTTCGAAAAACATTTCAGCTTGAATATTGTTAGTGCCAGTTTCAGTGCATCACTCACAAAACCATTTGAGAACTGGGTAAATCGGATTATTTATTACTACTTTGATTTTCAGCTGCAAAAGCAAACAAAAACATCACCAAGCCCAGCACTGTTAGTCAAAGGAGCAGCTTTGACTTACAGTGAGCTCATTAAGTAGGCTATAAAAATGTTCAGTTCCTTCACGTGTTTTTAAAATATAAAAGCTCCTGTTCTCAAATGGTGCATGTTTACATGTTTCTCTTCTTAACTAGTTGGTTTAAACAGTTGTTCAAAATTACTTTTTTTTTTTTGAAAGTATTTGAATTGTGTATTTGAACATACAGTTTTTCTGTTTATGAGACATCACATAAACCTTCCTCAGCCCAAACTTGATCAACTGATTTCCTTTTTGTATTGTGGAATCAAACTTAGCCCATCCAAACTGGGAATCTTCCCTCCCTATCATAATCCAATTACTATATTTTAGTTCATTCTGACATACCTCTCTGATAAAGTAAGTTTTGAAAGCTGAGATCCTGCCACAGACTCCTGCAGGTCACCTGCGTACGGTTTCATCGAGGCACGGGTAAGCTCTTCTGGCAGAAGCCTGCTTGCACTGTGTGGACTTAAATGCCTGATAGACCTTTCATTCAGTTATGGGGCAAACTACTTGCCTGTATTTATCAGGCCATAAACTAAAATGGCCTCTGCAGGATTGTGTTTTGGGTTTTGTTTAAAGGGTCAATGAAGGCCAGACAAAGGCCAGGTAATTATTAGGAGGCACCTATTTCTTTGGAAAGCAGTGGTGTTTTGGAAGGTGGAAATGCTTGAATATTTTTAACAGGATTTCAGTATCATAATCCTCTCCAATTCTATGAAATGGCTTTAAAAGCCTTCAAAATCCCTTCCTGTTTCCCAACTTGCAAAGCCAGGATAAGAATGCAGTGAGTATGTAGCTGCTGGCCCTCATTTCCTTACATATTTTGGCTAGCACAAATGAGAAAACAGAAACAATTTTGAACTCAGGAGAACTATTTGGCTGCCTTGAGATCCCTCTCTGCATTTCCCAGATTCTTGGCAGTCCCCAGTGCAGCCTGCCACAATTAGAAATGGCTGCAGAGATGGTCAGTGGCAGGCTGCTGCTGTGGCTGGAGCTGCATGCTGGTGACAGGACAGGCTCTTCCTTTCAGTGGTGAGGCTACAGGTGTGTGGTACATGGAGAAGGAGAGGTGGTGCTGCACAGCCACAGCAGCTCCTGGTGCTTTGTCAAGAGAGGGGCTCACAAAAATGGTCAGGCACAAGGATCAGCGTGAACCAAAGTCGACCACCCCTAGTTGAAATGGTGGAGCAAAGAAGGTCTTGTAATGGCAACATTTAATTTTGTGGGGGTAAAGTGAGGTGACTTGCAACAAGGTCACATTTAAGGGCCACTGTGTGTTTAAGGTTTCATTTTAAGTGCAAATATGAAATTTCTAATGCTATCAGCCCTTAGGTAAGGTCACCCTGGTCAGAGTGTATAACCATCTTGTTACCACAGCAGTTGTAAGCCACTGATTAGATCAGGAATCTCAACAAGGTTCTACAACCTTCTTTTCCAATTTATTTTGAAGCTTGTAGGTTTGGAGAAAGCCCTGGCTTTATGGAGATTTCAGAGAGCTGAGCGAACAAAATGGGTACTGTTTGCATTTAGATTGTGGGAAGTGGGTATGCCCTCCTCCTTTCCTCATTGCCAAGCCCATGGTCTCATCTGGGAGAGATGGATCTGGGAGAGATGATGGCTGGGCTCAGACCTATGGGTGTCCCTCCCGTCAGGGGACAGAGAGGACATTGAGACCTGATAGTAAGTGGGGCAGGGAGAAGCAGTTTGGGCAACTTGGATGCCAAGGTGGATGTTTGTCCTGATCAAAGCTGCTGAGTCAAAAGGAAGAGCACAAGTGTGTCCTGCTAGGGAGACAGACCAGCCTGGGATGTGCATCACTGGTCTGAAGGGTGCCCAGCAGAGGCATCCACAGAACAGTCAGGAGTGCACTGTCTGAGATCTATCCCAGCTGGAAAAAAGAAAGCTGTTCTGGTTTGGAAGTGGTGTGATTAGAAGACAATCTCCAGGCCATTTCTAATTGTAATGTATATCCATGTCACAGTGATGTACTAAGTGTCATGTTTCAAATTTGCCTGCCTGCCAACCAACAGTGGAATAAAACTTGCTCAAACTCTCTCTTCTCCCACCTTTTTCTGTCTTGAAGAATTAATGGACCTATGCTACTCCTACTGGTGCAAATTAATTCAGCGGGATCAGGAGCAGGTCCCATGTGCATTAATGACTTTTTTATTGTTATTTTTACTTCTTCCTCTCTCTTCTGCAATCATTAGTAAGACCTATTTCTGTTTTATGCAGCTGTAAAAAGAAGCCCTGGGCAGCAGTCTCATGAGTTCCAGGAACTGAAGCAGAGGTCCTTAAGTAAAGACGGCCATCAGGGAAGCAAGTCCAGTGACTCTGGTGAAGAAGCAGATAAAGATTTTATTTTTGTTTAGCAATCAGTACAAGTGCTTTGTAGCGCAAGAGCTTTTTATAACACTCGGGGTTCAGAATCAACAGCCCTTTTAGTCAGCTGCTCTTTCACCACAGGTACATTTCCATGCAGAAAACCTGATCTTCCAATCGTGATTTACAGTACACCTGGCATTGATTCAGTCCTTAATTTCTGGTCTGTACACTGCAGGCAGTCCTTTCCATGCCTTTGCCTAAAGCCAGCCATTCTTTCATGTACTCTACTTGAATTTCTCTGAAGCAGCTACAAAGAGTGCCCTGCATTAGGGCATTTAGAAAGCAAAGCAAATTAACTGGACACTGTCTTACACTAATACACTGTACAGCAGGTAATGTGTTGTACTGCTGAATGTAAATGTGTCAGATCTGCACGTGACTTACCTATAAATATATTCTTGCGGTATGCAATTGCACATTGTAATTATATTAAAAGAGCACACTAATAAAATAATTTGTATAGATTATATATATTAAATGCTTGGGTATGGTTTTTACATTCTCCCATAGGGAGCTTCTTTCTTCCTGTTCTCCCACTGTACATAAAGCTCCAACGCTTACATTTGTGTACCGTCAGAAAGCACAACAGAGAAGGATTTGGATTACGTATAACCATGGTATGCTTCCACATTCATATATTAATGTATATAGTTGATTGGAATGAGGGCAATTGAAATTTTATTAATATTGGTGTTTTCTGGAGGCCTTCCTCGGTTCTGTCTGCATATTAGCTTCCTTTTAATGTGTAATTCTATGAGAAACATAGTTCGACATCTGTAAAAACATTTCAGCTTTTGAGGGAGGGGTGCGAATTTCACAGCTACCCACTTACATTACAGGTTGAAGGGATTTTATTCATATGTATATTTGTAACAATAAAAGAAAAAAGATTTTACAACTGAAATACTAGTCTTTGTTTTTACAGCACTGTTTGTGGTCTGATGGTCTCTGCTCTTTGAATGCTGGCATTGGGTCAGGTAGGCAAAGTGTGCAGTCGACAAAACCTGTATAATTTTTCTGCTTCTAGTAAAGTGCCTGTTCCAGCTGAAAGGGACACATACACATCATAAAACTGCTGAAGGAAGATCTCTTTACTATTCTTCTCCCTTGGAATCTTCAGCAAAGTAGCCTTCATGTGAGCCAGAAACACCTGCTATCTCAATTTTCAATTTTGGTCCAATAGGACAGAATAAAATTGGTTTGGTAACTCTCTCCCAAGAGCAATTTCTCTGGCCCTTTTCTGGCTTCTTGACTGAACAAAAGTGCTCAGATACTTGCCTGTCTGATCACTTTCTGACTGATCACTGTGCACATACCTGTTGGTGCCACTTCTCCTATTGCACTATAAAGGGCTGCTAAGTCAAAACAAAACATCTTAGAAGCACTTGGTATAGGTTTACAACTCAAAAGTAGGCTACAAGGTGGTGGGAAAGAGGTCCTGAAGTCTGGGGGTTCCTTCTGGGGTTTGCCCTGCCTTGAAATTATGCATTTATATAAAATCATTAAGAAAGAGTCTTCATATTCACATATACACTCTTGATTCATTTGGCGTCAGTAAGAACAAAAGACAAATTGTGAAGGAAAACTTGAAATACTTGTATTAGAAATTAAAATTAATTTATTCATAAATAAACTGCAATTTTTATTCCTATCAAACACAGAAAAGACAACTGTCTGAGAACTGTAAGTACGCAAGAACAGTTGCTCTAATTATTTGGTTTGTGACTTTCAGAAAATTAACAGCAAAGATTGTGGTATTAAGACAATAAATTTTAAATAGTCTCTAACTTCCAGAGCAGTTAGTTGCTAAGAATTTCTTACTCGTGCTTGATGTCCTGCTCATCAGTCACCTGAGATACTGTTCTGGTCCTGCTGTGAGAAACCACAGCAGTAGTGTGTGCCCATCAGCCTGGTATCCGTAAACCAAAGACATGTGTTTGTGCTCTTCAGAAGAAAAGCTTTAGTGCTGTAACATTTGTCTGCTGGAGTATAAGGATTTCATTAAACATCAGTGTTTTTCCATATTAGTTATGGAAAGCCATTCCAGTCTTTATTCCAGCCAACAACGTGTTGTGGGCAGGCTGAGAGGTGGAGAAACAACTTTCAGGGAGTGCTAGTGAGAGCTCTTGAAGGCCTGGGGTTTGGCTTTTTGTGTGTGTGGCTTTGGGGGTGGGGAGGAGCAATGGTTTTCATTTCTTTACTTTCTTTCTGCCTGGCACACCCAGCACTGTCAGCCCAACTGAGAAGAATTCACATTGCATCCAGAGCACCCCTCTTGTACTTCTGCATTTAATAAGAAGTAATGACTTTTATTTTCAGTATCTTGAGCTCATAGAGGCCATGGGTAAGTGCCAGTGTGTTTCAGGAAAGGAACAACCACTGTATCCTGGTGTCAAGCCAAGCTGGGAGGTTTGGGGGGATCCCAAACAGAGCAGGGAAGGTGCTGCCTTTCCCTGAGCTGTGGGCCCTCCAAGCAGGTGCATAGCTGGCAGAACCCTCGTTTCTCTTGTTTCCTGCCTGCTCCCTGAGCTGCTCCTGTGATCCCTGCCTATTCTGGCCCATGTGCTTCTCTGGGAGAGTGAGGGGCAGAGCCCAGAAGACACGTTCAGCTGCCTTGGTGGGCTGCCAGTGCAGGGATACATGGAGTTCCTGGGAGAGTGAACAGAAATCAGGTAGAGGTACCACTGAAGGAAAGGGCTGCTACTTGTTCTCTTTGAGTATCACCAATGCTCTGTGTTCCTTCCTGTCACACTCTGGTGCTGCCTGAGCACTTCCAACTGTGCTGGCAGTGGTGGGAGCAGAGTTTGGCATGGGAAAAGAGGTGGCCTGTCTCCCAGGCATGCTGCTGGCATTCCCCTGGCAGCTGAGGGCATCTCCACAGTGCTGTGCTGTGCTGTGCAGTCTGGTCACACCAAAAGGGCTCGGAGGTCCAGCTGGGATTACATCTGACACCATGGCTTGGTCCCTGGGCCATGGCTGGTGTCAGACAAGACAGCCTTTACCATGTTTAGGGTGACAGCAAAGGGGTGGCAGCACCTGAGGTGACAGCAAGGCCCTCTGCTTCCCCCATGCACATGAGCACGTGTACGTACTGCATGAGCAGGCGAGAGGGAAGGACCAGCAGCACTGGTCACCCAGGTGGCAATGCTGCCCTGGAAGGGGCCTTACCATGAGCATCTCGGCTCAGAGCTGCACCTAACTGATCCACCTTTAGGAAAACAGGGAAAAGCTCTCCTGGAGGGAGCTGCTCTGCTCTTTCTGCTCTTAAGTCTGGTTTTCAGGTTTTGCCATCGAGGAATTTCACCTCTGATGTACACAGTGGGAGCTCCTCCCTCTCTGAGAGGTGCTGATGAAGGGCTGTGGCTGCATGCCAGGCTCCAGTGTGAGCTCAGACAGCTCTGTACCAGCTGCAGGACCTACTTCCCACGCCCTGCTAAAGGAGGTTAAAATCTGACTGATAGATTTTGAGCTTTTTAAAGTATTCCCTGATGTGCAGTAACAACAGTAAATAGCTGCTTCCTAAGATGGGGATTGCAATCACCCTAAATCTTCCCCCTCTGCCACAGCCAGCCATCCAGGCTGAGACAATCTGGGAATTGATGTGGCCCATTAGTCACAAATCTGCACAACCCACCACACTTAGCTGAGAGCTGCCACCAGTATGAGCTCTCACCACCACTGCTCATTAATTGATTCATGTGGAGATGATTTCTCTCTCTTATTGCAAACAAAAAAAGGTACTGAGAATATTTTTTTTGAAAATACCAGAAGGCTCTGCTCCTGTTTGAAATGCATGAGAGCTGTGCTGATTTCCCCATGCCCAAGGATGCTAATACTGGGTGGGTTGTGCCTGAATCCCACCTCTGGAGATTATCCTCTGCTTGTGCTGAAGCTTGGGGAAGGTTTCAGGTAGAAACACTGTCCTTTGCTTCTCCTGGAGCCATGAGCCAGAGGATCTTGTAGCAAACAGCGTAGGTAAGTAACATTATCATTTAATGCCTGTCCCCTGCCAATCAGGCCTGGAAAGCAGAGCAGTCTTTCCCCATCCTAAGAAAATGGAGAGGATGAATATTGCAATATAAACATGTGGTGCCAACCTTTTCTTTCCTTCTAATGTAGGAGCTCCCCATCCTGGAAATCAGGGATCATAGGAAGATCTGCCAGGCACCTTCACAGCTTTCCTACTCATCCCTCTGCCTGTTCTCCTGTAGTGCCCTCCTCCCAGCAGGGGCCCCTTGCCAGCACCTCAGCAGTTACCCCTAGAGCCACCAGGGCACTGTGGTACCACAGTGTCCAACCTTTCCAATGCCTTTGGGACCACAGGCAGGGCAGGGCCCTACAGCAGCTGGGGTGTCTTCCCTGGGGGCAGAGAGGGGTGCACTCATTTTTGGTGAGAGCAATCAGCTTCACCAAACAGGCAGTGCTCCCTGTTCCACAGACAGTGCTCCCTGTTCCTCAGGCCATGATGGCTCCTCGTTCCAGCAGGCACTAACAGTGACTGGGCAGCTTAAAATGCTGCTCTGATCATTGCACTTGGAAGTCTTCTTTTTCCTTTCTGAAACTGAGATTTCTCCAACTCTGGAGGGCAGTTTTCCAGAGCTGCAGAGTTTGTGTATTCATAAACCCAGCTCACCCCCCTCCCTGGGCCCTCTCACCTGTGGTTGCTCTTGCTGCATCAGGATGATCCTGCAGGGGCAGGGGCTGCAAACATCCTGGGGGTGCAAATTCCCTCTGTGCCAAAGACAAATCACTGTGAGAGAAACAATGCTCATCAGAAGCAAGAAGCTGAACAGTGAGACCCTGTATTTTTGAGTGGAGAGAAAACAATCTGTGAGTCTCTGCACAGAAAATGAAGGTGTCATTATGAGGGATCTGTTATTACAGGACTTAATTTCTTATGCTGTATCCCACAGCAAAATGAAGAGGCTCCTGCAGAAAGGGAAGAATCTCTTCCCAATTAGAAAGCTGCTCTGCCTTTGACACCCCTACATCAGCTGTCCTAGGGATTTATTAGATGCAGGTTCCAAGTGCCCATGCTGGGAAGCCTGCAGGGAAAAGCAGGTATGCTGCCATGATCCCTCCCAGCCCTTTGCTGAGGTTTTTGCCCTGATGCCTCTGTGCTGATGCTGCTCTGGCATTTTATGATGAGCTCTGCCAGCTGACCCCGAATCCAATCCTTCAGAGCCTGTTTTTTTCTGCTTTTCCAGTAAGTTGAACTAAGGAGAAAAACGCGTGGGAGAAGGAGTATTTAATTAGATTGATACCAGCCAGGGCAGGAGAGGGGCTGCTAGCTTGGCAAATCCAATTTGGTTTCACTGAATGGAGGAGTCAAGTTAACTCTGTAATCTCTGTTTAGCATCATTCCAGGAATGCCTCCTTTCCTTCCCTTCCCATTTGCTTAGGTGGGTAAGACCCAGTAGAGGGAAGAGGAGAGTGCTGTGGAGGCTGTACAGCCTGGGCTTTATTTGGACAACATAATTATAGCTGAAGACTGAAATAATGAAAGTCATGAACTGTAACTGAGACTGCAGTCCCTGGGTAGCATTGAGCAGCATGTAGCTGGGGGAAATATCAGCTTTTATTTTGGGAAATCTCAGATCCCTTCTGATGGCCTCAGTCCTGATCCCTCATCTCAGCAGAATCCTTGTGGGAAGAGGTTGTTTGCTTCCTTGTAACACTCAAGGGGTCTCATTGATGGTCCAGAATGAAGATGACAACAGAGGACTGAAGCCTCACAGCTTGGAGGGCTGGCTGAGAAGGCTGGAAAAACTTGGCCTTGATGGGAATCTGTGGATGGAAATATCTGTGGAACAGTAGTCTTTGTGTCACACTACATCCATCAGTACCTGACCTGAACTGTGACTGCAGTTTTTTGCACCCTGAACCCACAGACTCTGCACCACCTGATCCAGAAAGATGGACCCAGGGTCTAGCCAAGCACAGGAATGTGGGATTTGCTGGGCAGAGGGAGGCACCAGGATGGAAGGAGGGGCAAGAGAAGAGAATCCTTGTTGGAAGATGGGGGTCTGCTGCTAACAGGCAGCTTGTACCCGTCTGAAGGTGGGTTGGAAAGAAGAGTGTTTCTTTCCTGCAGCAGACAGCTTCATGTCTGAATTCCAAGAAATGGTGGGAATGCTAGGGGCCTTCACTGACTGTATCATTTCCACTTTGATTGCCTTTCAGTTTGCCTTTCACTGGTTCTGCAGCATGTTCCTTAGCTGGGTGCTCAGCCCCCTTGCCAGCAGGAGCACACCATCCCCACCCTCGGCAGCCCCAGCCGTGCACAGCAGCTCAGCCAGCCACGGCCACCTCCCACCCCTGGCACGGATCAGCATCTGGGGAACACGGGGCACACCCAGGATCCGGGATGGGCTTTCTGCAGGACCCTGCAGGACCAAACCACCTGTGAAACACCTGCTCAGGGCAGGACAAAATGCTGAAGGTGCCAGCATTGTCTTCCTCAGGGTCTCCTCTCAGTGCAAAGCTGAGGGAAGCTGAAGACATTTGATGAGGAAAATTATTTCTGTTTAACTGTGTCTGCATGTATTTGGAATTTTCTTCTGTAAAGGGGAGGAGCAAAGTTGTGCCACAAATCGACCTTTTTTTTTGTTCTCTGTTCTGTTCATGGAAACCCAGATGTTTCATTTCACATCAATACTTTAGCCTGGCCTGAAGAATGAGGCATTTGTCAGCTGCCCTTATTTCCATCTCCAGATCAGCAATCTGCACTTTTATCCATGTTTCCCTGTTTACAGTTGCCTGATTAAGCCTTTCTACAAAGCTAGCCCAGCCTGGGGTTTGGCCATGTGCTCCTTATTTTGCTCTTTACTTAGCAAAGTTGCCATTTATTAATTGATTATCAATATCAGTTAAATAAAACAGCATTCCTGGTGTCCTCAGCTGGAGGGTTCTTTGACCAACAGCAGGGCCAGGCAATGGTTGTGCAAATGCTTCCAGCCTCAAGGCACTTACTGAAGCACATTCATTTAAGAGCCAAGTGCATCTGTGGTCAGGGTGAACATACTTAATTTTTTTTTTAAGCTTTTCAAAACAGATTTGGGATCTTCAACCTTGAGTATTACTGCACAGTGCAAAGCTGAAGCCAAAGTCCTTAATCAAAGGTGTTCATTACTTTTTAAAAATACCTACCTTTAATTCTTATTTATTCCTCTAAGGCAATAAGCCAAGGCAGAGTGTTTGCTGAGTTTGGTACCTGAGCTGCACACACAGCAGCTATCGCCAGTGTGTTGCTTTAATACTAATGCCAATAGGTCCACAGTCCAATATGCTCCTCAAATTTATATTGTTCCACACAAAGTCCAACTGGATAAGTAAAAACTGTTCTGAGCTGGTTTTTGTTTAGTTGTTTGTGGTTTTTTGGGTTTTTTTCTCATTCAGGTTTTACTGAGTCATCTAAAGCAGCTGGAGAAGCTGGACACATTTTAGGTATGCAGCAGGATCCTCTCTGCAGGATCTGGGATTTACTTGGTTCCAGTCACTTTGAGCTAGATTTTACAATTCCACCCTAAGAACCCTAAATCCATTTTGTGCAATGCTTGAGGTGAGGCAGACCAGCTAAGATGTGCATCTATGGGGTGGCCCCTGTATCTCAGGGTATTTCAGTGGAGGGCTTTGTCAGGGGAGCAAAGGCATAGCTGGTGCAAACAGAAGAGGAATGCACCACCTCTGCTTTGTTTTCCCCCTTTGCAGGTATGATCTGCTGCTTTGTGAAATCAAAATCTCTCTCTGCCAGCATTGAGAGTGCCTGGGATGACAAGGATGCTCAGATGGATGGACACATATCATCCACATCCTCATGCACAGGTAACAATGAGCTCTTGTGAGAGCCCTTTAAGGTCCTTTTTCCCTTCCAAACTGGACCTGGTTTTACTGGAGTTGTGTGAGATGCTGAGTAAATACTGGTAGTTTAAATAAGGTTTCACCTCTTGCATGCTCTTCCTCCTGTGAGGGCACAGGGGAGAACCAGCTATGAGAAGCTCTTCTCAATGCCCTGAGCTTTGCATCTGATTGCATCAAATCTCTCTGACTCCACTCCTGCCAAATGGCAGGGTGCTTCCCCTTACAAAATATTTCAAAACATGGGTAGTGTTTCCTCTTAAGCTAGTTTTGTTAAAAATATATTTTCAGTAAGAAACCAGGCATGATCATAATACCAGGGGACCTTGTTGGTTATCAGCCATGGTGGTGGTTTCCAAAGCCAGGTTGCAAACCATGTTAGAAACCAATGACCATCTCTTTCCTAAAAACCTGGATCAGGATGCTCCCTGCCTGGGGCAGATGGGCTCTGGGTCCTGGAAGAGAGGTGGGGCCAAAAAGTGATCTTCATGCCATGGAGCAGTGGCAGGTGACCTCACCCCACACAGGAGATCAGGCAGCTCCCATGGGGCACATGAGGCCACCACTGCCAGGGAGCCATGGTGGGAAACACTGGGAAGAAGAGACTGCAGGAGGGGCTCCTTAGGGGAGCCCTTACCCCAAGGTGAGGCCTGACTTTTGGCAGTGAGGCAAGGACAGATGATAGAGAAACCTGTGGAGTGACTCTGGTCTTGCCTGCAAGGGACTTGGGCAGGTGTTCCTTAAAAATTTAGACTTTTCCATGTCATTACCTAATGAGTCCCTCTCTCATGCTGGGGTTCCCACCTGAGCACAGTCAGGGAGTCATTTTGACCTTGCTGTTGCATAATAATAATTTTTCTGAAGTCCAAGGGTGATCCCAGGCTGCTGTCCAGGGAATCCCTGTACTGAGATGCTCTCGTGCTGCTGTTTAAACACATCAGCTTTACAGCATGTCCTTTTTCTTTGCACACTGGAAAAGCTGGACATTGCTGTGTGATCTCTGTTGTGATCTCCCTGAAAGAATTTCCTGAGTAAAACAAAACTCAGTTCTTCAGCATTTTTTCACCCTCAGATCAAATGGGAACCTTGTCAGGGTGAACACGAAATAGTTTTTAAAAGCCTTTTCTGCTGCTTCTGAGAGCCTCTCTAAAGCAATCAATATGTGAATTAAATTGAAATATGTATATATTGAATCAATGGCAACCTAGAAAAAACTGTAAGGGGTCTCAGAAAAGATAATTCTGGGAGCACACAGACACCTGAAATCACTGCAGGTGAATACATAAGTGACATTCAAATCAACTCTAATCCCAAGCAGGGCCATCATGAATATAATGCTCTATCAGCACGGAGAGCTTGAACTCCACTGTTTCTCCGTGATTCGTATTACAGGAGGAAGACAATGCAGGTTACTGTCCATTTTCGTCCTGTGGCTCTCCATCGCGGTGAGGGAAACCCTCCCGACGGCTGTGAGGAATGACAAGGTGAGAGAACTCTGCCTGCTGCCGCTCTGCTTCCATAAACCGAGGAGGAGACTTACAAGCTTTGGAAAACTCCTTTTTCTCCCCTTAAACTTCTCTGAAGCCTCACTTTTCCCTCCAGCACTTCTGCCTTCGTCCGGGGAGGTTTGAAACTTTAGAGGTGGTTGGCAAGCGGCGCACGGCTGTCCCGAAGCGGGGCTGCGGGGTCGGCCTGCTCCAGCCCGCATCGACGGCCACCTCCGTCCTGCCAGCGCCCGCGTCCAAGCACACCCCAGCGGCATCGGGGCGGGCAGGAGCTCGGTGGGACGAGCCCCGGGAAGGGCAGACTTCCCCTGCGACCCCCTCGGGGCCGCCCC
>VZRX01015091.1:0-12319 GCA_013398075.1 Notiomystis cincta
GGAGCCGGGAATGTTTATCCCGGAGAAAAGGAGCTCTGGGAGGAGGGAAAAATCGGGATCTGATCCCGGGAAACAGGGACAGGAGGAGAGGGACTGGCTAGGAGCTGACATCAGCAGGAATTTCCTCCTGGAAAAGGGAAAAACCTTGGGAGGAGTTTGGAATTCCTATCCTTGGAGGTATCCAAGGAATTCCTGGATGTTGCACGGGATGGATTTGGTGACCTTGGAGAGCTTTTCCAGCCTCTGGAATGGCTCTGGAATTCCGTGGGAAGAGGCTCTGGAGGACCTGGCCCTGCAGAGGGGTTTGGGGGGATTTTCCTGCGGCTTTCCCGGGAAGGATTGGGAAAAAAGAGGGAATTTTTTGGGATTAGGGAAAGGATTTTTTCCAGCAGCAGGAGGGAGAAGGATTTGGGATAAGGGATGGAATGACAGGAGCCAGGGAATGAATTCCAGGGGGATTCCAGATGGATGGGATATTGGGAAGGAATTCCCAGAAAAGCTCTGGCTCCTCCTGAATCCCTGGAATTATCCAAGGCCAGGTTGGATCCAGCTGGGATAATGGAATGGGTGGATTGGGATGATCCAAACCTTTGGAATTCTCTGCTGGAGCAGGTGAGGAAAAGGATGGAAATGCTCCTGGAGGGAAGAATTCCCACTTGGAATGGGGAAACAAAGCTTGGGAAGGAAGGACTGAGGTCATTCCTGGATATTTCACATCTTGGAAATCCATAAATCCGGGAATCTCCTGGAATTAAATCTCCATGGAAAAACCAGGGATAGGATCAATGAACTTTTTCATGGAAGCTCAGCCCTTCCCAGATTTATTCCCGGGAATAAACTCCCCATAGAATTCTCAGGCCCGGAGGGAAAACAATTCCAGCTCTTCCCTGCGTCATTCCCAAGGGTGGGCGGGAAAAACCCGGGAATTTTTGTCGGGAATATCGCCCAGGGCTGCAGCTCCTCCTCCCTAATTAACTAATTAACGACGCTCCCGGTTAATTGGGAGCTGACTCAGCTCCTTTTTATGGAAGCAGCATCTGGATGATGTTTGGGATAAAGAATTCCCGGGAAATCCCTGTGCTGCCGTGCTTGGAATTCCGGGATTTTGAGGCAGAAGTGGCCAAAATGCCGATTATTCCCTAAAAAAATCCATGGATAATGAGAGATTCCAGGCAGGGAAGGAGCGATCTGGGAATAAATCATGAAGGAATATTTTGGGAAAAGGAATTTCCCAAAGGACATTCCCAGGTTTTTAAAGCAATTCCCGACGGGATTTACAAGAATTTGGGTTTTTCTTTGGATTTTCTGCCAATCCTGATTTTTTTTTTTTCCACGGATTTGTGGCCTTGGCGGATTTTTGGGATAGTTTGTTCCGTAAATATTGTGGAATTCCCATAAATATCTGGAAAAATCCTTGGAATTTTGGAAGGGATGAGCTTGGAGGAAGTCTCGGGAAGTGTGGAATTCCAAAGGTTGGAATTCCCCATTCCAGGGTTGGAATTCCCCATTCCAAAGGTTGGGAATGTTGGGATAGAAGGAGACCAAGCCTGAGGCGTGGGAAGCTTCGTTTTCCTGCTGGAATTCCCAAATCCCAGCGAGCGATTCCAGAGTTTGGCTCCCTGGGAATATTCCAGAGGGAAAATTCCGATGGATTTGGGATTGATTCCATCAGAAATTCCCAGGATCCGCTGGGATTTGGAATTTTTTGGGATCGTTTGGTGAAGTTGTTCCTGAAAGAAGGAGCGGAGGTGGGAGAATTCCTGGGGAATATTGGGAATTCCTGGAAAAAATTGGGAATTCGTGGAGAAAATTGAGAGTTCCTGGAAAAAGTGGAGAATTCCTGGGGAATATTGGGAATTCCTGGAAAAAATTGGGAATTCGTGGAGAAAATTGAGAGTTCCTGGAAAAAGTGGAGAATTCCTGGGGAATATTGGGAATTCCTGGAGAAAGCAGAGAATTCCTGGGGAATAATGAGAATTCATGAAGAATATTGGGAATTCCTGGGGAAGATCAGGAATTCCTTGGGAATCCAAAATAATACCAAAAAATCCTTGGGATACCCGAATTCCTTGGGAATCCAATCCGATCCCAAAAACCTCTTGGGATATCCGAATTCCTTGGGAATCCAAATACTGGGATACCCAAATTCCTTGGGAATCCAATCCAATCCCAAAAACCTCTTGGGATACCCAAATTCCTTGGATATCCAAATATCTGGGATACCCAAATTCCTTGGGAATCCAAAACAATCCCAAAAACCTCTTGGGATACATGAATTCCTTGGGAATCCAAAACAATCCCAAAAAACCTTTGGAATACCCAAATTCCTTGAAAATCTAAATATGTGAGATACTCAAATTCCTTGGGAANCCAAATTCCTTGGATATCCAAATATCTGGGATACCCAAATTCCTTGGGAATCCAATCCAATCCCAAAAAACCTTTGGAATACCCAAATTCCTTGAAAATCTAAATATGTGAGATACTCAAATTCCTTGGGAATCCAATCTGAAAAAAACCCTGGGATCCCCGAATTCCTTGGGAATCCAAGCCCCAAAACCCTTTGGGATACCCGAATTCCTTGGGAATCCAATCCCAAAAAACCCCTGGGATCCCCGAATTCCTTGGGAATCCAATCCCCAAACCCCCTGGGATCCCCGAATTCCTTGGACACGCAGCTGGGAGGAGCCGGGAGCCGCCCGTTAATTCCCACCGATTTCTCCAAGATTCCCGCTTTCCCCTTGGGTTTCAGTGTCGCCCTTGGGATTTGGGAGCGTTTCCCTGGGAAGGGGAAATCCGGGAAGAGCGCTCCGATGAGCGAGGAGCTCCGCATCCATTCCTGGCCTTGCTCCTACTACCTGGACTC
This sequence comes from Notiomystis cincta, assembly GCA_013398075.1. Taxonomy (NCBI): domain Eukaryota; kingdom Metazoa; phylum Chordata; class Aves; order Passeriformes; family Notiomystidae; genus Notiomystis; species Notiomystis cincta. Next base: position 2,867 of record VZRX01015091.1, read on the forward strand.
CTCCAAGCAATGGATTCCCGGGAAGCTCTCCCTGACTCCCGTTTCCATCCGATTCACGGCTGACAGAAGCGGGGAGCTCCTGGTGAATTCCCGATTTTCCAGCATCACCGAGATCAAGAAGGAATTTTCCCATTGGATTTTCGGCTCCATCACGGTGTCGGAGAAGAGCTCCAAGCACTGGTTCAGCTCCCTGCATCCCAACAGGAATGTGGTTTTCAATATCCTGGAGCATTTTTGGCGGGAGCAGCTTTTTTCCGGCCGAGAAGGCGGAGCGGGAGCACCTTTGGAATCTTCCAAAGGGAAGGAATTGTGGGGAATGTTGGAAGGATCCCAGAAAAGTTTGGAAGACACGGCCAAGGTGCTGCATTCCCAAGGGGAGCAGTTTGACAACATCCTGACGGGGCTCCACAAGATCGAGGGGGACATGGATGTGGCTGACAGGTAGGGAATTCCGGAATTCCAGAGGCTGGGAATGCTCCGGAATTCCGGCTCCGGGGAGTTGGGAATGTTGAGCTCCCTGGAGGAGATTTCAGGGATGAAATGCGGGAGAGCTGGAGAGGGATTTGGGATGAGGGAGGGAATGTTGGGGTACAGGGAATGGCTTCCCATTGGTTGGATGGGATTTTTGGGAGGGAATTCCTGGGTGGGATTTAGGAAGGCATTCCTGGATGGGATTTGGGAAGGAATTTCCTGATTGGATATTGGGAGGGAATTCCTGGATGAGATTTGGGAAGGAATTCCTGAATGGGATTTGGGGGAGGAATTCTTGGTTGGAATTTAGGGATGGGATTCCTGGATGGGATTAGGGAAGGAGTTCCTGGATGGGATTTAGGAAGGAATTCTTGGGTGGGATTTGGGGGAGGAATTCCCAGATCGGATTTTGGGAATGAATTTCTGCTTGGGATATTGGGAGAAAATTCCCAGATGGGATTTAAGGACGGAATTCCTGGTTGGGATTTTGGGAAGGAATTTCTGGTTGGGATTTTGGGAAGGAATTTCTGGTTGGGATTTTGGGAAGGAATTCCTGGATGGGATTTGGGGGAGGAATTCCCGGATGGGGTTTAGGGAAGGAATTCCTGAATGGGATTTGCTCTCAGAGCTGTCCAGGCTTTGGAATTTTGGAGATTTGGGGATCATTTTTAGAAAAAGAACCAGGAATGTGGGAATTTTTCCATGGATTTGGAAGTTTTGAACTGGCTGGATCCCAGTTTAAGGAGGAGTAACGGGATTTGAGAATCTGGGAATTCTCTCACTGGATTAGGAGGTTTTGAACTGGGAATCTGGGAATTTTTCCATGGATTTGGATCCTGAGAAGCTGCAGATGGGTTTGAGGTGGGAATAATGGGATTTGGGAATTTTCCCATTGGATTAGGAGGTTTTGAACCAGGAATGTGGGGATTTTTCCACTGGATTTGGAGATTTTGAACCGTCTGGATCCTGGGAAGTTTGAGGAGGGAGTAACAGGATTTGGGAATTGGGAATCTGGGGGGATTTTCTTGGAATATCCAGAGCTTCCCACCGCTTTTCCCTCTGCCTCCCTTCCCTTTCCCAGACTTCTGACGGAGCTGGAATCTCCCTCCTGGTGGCCCTTCAGCACCAAACTCTGGAAAACGCCTCCGGAAGCGAAACCGAAGGAAAACCCCGCAGCTCCCGATCCCAAAATCCGGGAAGAAATCCTGCTGCGAATTCCCGTCATCCTCAGCCACGGCACCAACGCCAAACCGGGCAAACTCACCCTGCTCCCGTCGGGTCTGGAAATCTGGGATTGCAATTCACAGCTGCTGCGGCGCTGGGAATGCCGGGATGTGGATGATATCCGGGTGTTCTCTCCCTACGAGATCTGCCTCCGGCAGAGATTCCTCGGGAAGCCCGACAATTCCTGCCGGCTCCTGGCTGCCCGCATGCCCGAGGTCATTCCCATCCTGGAATTGCAATTCCCGGGGAAAATGCAGTTCTTGGAGGATGCTCTGGGATTTGCCGGAGCTGGGAGGTCTCCTGGAGCGGATTCGGGGATGTCCGGCTGGCAAGCAGGTGGGTGCTTAGGGAATTGCTGCATCCCAAGGTTTCCGACGGTTTTCCCTGGAATGTTTTCCCGAGGGTGAATCCAGGGAGTAATTCCCGGGTGGCTGCGGAGCCTTTGGCACTCCTGGTGGGAATTCCCAGCTGGAAGGGAACAGCCAGTGTTTAATGTCCCATAGCCCATCCCCAGTATCCCAAATCCAGGGTTTGGCATTCCATATCCCAGTATCCTGTATCCCAGATTTAATGTCCCATAGGCCATATTTCATATCCAAAATTTAATATCCCAGTATCCCAAATCCAGGGTTTGGCATTCCATATCCCAGTATCCTGTATCCCAGATTTAATGTCCCATAGGCCATATTTCATATCCAAAATTTAATATCCCAGTATCCCAAATCCAGGGTTTGGCATTCCATATCCCAGTATCCTGTATCCCAGATTTAATGTCCCATAGGCCATATTTCATATCCAAAATTTAATATCCCAGTATCCCAAATCCAGGGTTTGGCATTCCATATCCCAATATCCTGTATCCCAATATCCCATACCACATATCCAGTATCTCAATATCCCAGTATCCCATATCCCACATCCCAATATCCCATATCCAGTATTTTATGTCCAGTGTTTTAATGTCCAGTATCTCAATATCCCATACCACATATCCCACATCCCAATATCCAATATCCCATATTTAATGTCTCATATCCCAATATCTCATATCCCATATCCAGTATTTAATATCCAGAGTTTAATGTCCCAGATCCCACATCCCATATCCGATATTCCAATATCAGTAATTGATATCCCATATCCCAGTATCCCATATCCAGTATTCATTATCCCAATATTCCATATCCCAATATCTTGTATCGAGTATTTAATATCCAGTGTTTAATGTCCCAGTATCCCAAATCCATTGTTTAATGTCCCTGATCCCACATCCCATATCCAATATTCCAATACCAGTAATTGATATCCCATATCCCAATATCCCATATCCAGTATTCATTATCCCATATCCAATATCCCATATCGAGTATTTAATATCCAGTGTTTAATGTCCCAGATCCCACATCCCATATCCAATATTCCAATACCAGTAATTGATATCCCATATCCAGTATTTAAATCCAATATCCCAGTTTGCCCATATCCCATATCTGTTATCTGTATCCAATATCCCAATATCCAGTATCCTGTATCCATTATCCCATATCCAATATCTCATATCCAGTATTTAATATCCTAATTTGCCAATATCCCAATATCCATTATCCCATATTCGTTATCCATATCCATTATCCCAGTATCCCAATATCCGTTATCCCAATATCCGTTATCCCAATATCCGTTATCCCATATCCAATATCCCATATCCAATATTTAATATCCTAATTTGCCAATATCCAGTATTCCATATCCCAGATCCCATATTTAATAGCTTTTATCCAGTATCCCATATCCCAATATCCATTATCCCATACCCAATATCCCATATTCCATATCCCAATATCCCAGTATCCAGTATTTAATATCCAATATCCCCAAATCCCCATATCCCATATCCAGTATTTAATATCCAATACAAATTATTCCATATCCCATATTCATTATCCCAATATCTCAGTATTCCATATCCACTATCCCAATATCCCATTATCTCAGTATCCCATATCCAATATCCCATATCCATTATCCAAATATCTCAGTATCCATATTCATTATCCCATATCCCGTTAATTGGGATAATTAATGTCCCATATCCAGTATCCCAAATCCCATATTTAATATCCAGTGTTTAATGTCTTGTATCCCATATTTAATACTTTTTATCCAATATCCCATATCCCAAATCCCATATCCCGAATACATTATCCTGTATCCCATATCCATTATCCCAAATCCAATATCCCAATATCCCATATCTAATATTTAGTATCCATTATCCCAAATCCCATATCCCGAATACATTATCCTGTATCCCATATCCATTATCCAATATCCCAATATCCCATATCTAATATTTAGTATCCATTATCCCAAATCCCAGATCCCATTTCCCAATATCCCATTATCCCAATATCCAATATCCCATATCCAGTATCCCATATTTTATATCCTTTATCCAATATCTCAAATCCCATATTCCAGTTTTCCAGTATCCCAATATCCAGTATCCCATATCCAATATCCTGAATCCCGTATCCCATATTTTATATCCATTATCCAATATCCCACATCCAGTATCCTGTATCCAATATTTACTATCCCAGATCCCAAATCCCAGATCCCAAATCCCAAATCCGTATTAAACCTGTAATCCCCTAAAATACAGAAANTCCAGTATCCTGTATCCAATATTTACTATCCCAGATCCCAAATCCCAGATCCCAAATCCCAAATCCGTATTAAACCTGTAATCCCCTTAAATACAGAAAATTTATCCCAAATATCCAGGAAATCTTTTAAGGGAAATTTGGGATCACCCTAATTTTTCCCATCCTAAAATCCCGGGATTTTGCTGTCAGAGCAGTCCAGGCCTTGGAATTCCGGAGATTTTGGGATCATTTTAAGAAAACTTTGGAATTTGAAAATTCCCAGGAAGAAAGCTGACATTCCCTAGGTTTTATCCTAAAATTCCGGGATGGATTTGGGATTTTTTTTTTAATCCAACCTTGGGAATTTTCCACATCTTGGAATTGACTCTTCCCAATATTCCCAAATCCTCTTTTTTTCCCCGATTTTTCAGGAGCCGGATTCAGTCCCAAAAATCGGGATAAAAAAAGAAATCCATGGATTTCCCTGCTGGAATTCCATAATTCTCCCTCAAAATTCCCTGGGAATTCCAGCTCTCCTTCCTCATCCCTTTTTTTTTTCCCGGGCTTTTGGCATTCCCACTTCTTTTTTTCTGGGAATTCCGGCAGGGAATATCCTGTTTTTCAGGAATATCCCACCTTGGAAAAACCGCTTTTTTTTTAAGGAAGGAAAATTTCGGCCTCTGGAATTTCAGCACAATTCCAAGGAAAAAGAACCCTCCTGGAATTCCAAGAAATTGGGATCCTGAGGGAATTACAGAAAATCCTTGGATTTCCAGCCCTATTCCAGAGCTTTTCCTGCTGTTTTCCAGCTGGATTTTGCTCTCCTTCCCATTTCTTTGGGAAAACCTTGGGAAGCCGATGGAATTCCCTGGAATTCCCGATTTTTCCAGCTCTTTGGTTGTGTTTTCCTTGGATTTGTCACAAGGTGGCACCCGCGGACCGTGTGGGAACCTCTGGAATTTTTCCATGGAAATCCCAGATTTTTAGTTCTTTTTCCCACTTTCCAAAGGGTCTCACATTCCAAATTATCCCATTTTCCAAAGGAACTCACATTCCAAACAATCCTATTTTCCAATAAATCTCCTGGCAACTTGGGCACTTCCGGGAGAGAAATCCTTGGAAATATTCCTAGAAAACCCCAATTTATTGGGAAAAGTTGGATCCGGAGCCCTCTGGAATTCCCATGGAGCAAAGCACAGCTCAACCAGCTGCAAATCCCAGAATTCCAGACTGATCCTTAAGGATCACCCCATCCCATTCCATGAAAATCCCACTATCCCAAATTTTTCCAACATCCCCTCAGACACTTCCAGGAATCCCGGAGTAGCCACGGCTCCTCTGGACACCCTGAGGTTTTCCCACTTTTCCAGGCGGGAATTTTTCCCTGCGGATCCGCGCAGGGCAAAGCTGAATATGGAATTCTCTCCGGCAGCCACGGGATTTTTGGGAGCGGCCGCGAATCTGGGAATTCTGGCGGGAAGCAGGGAAGGGCCGGAGCAGCAGCAGCAGCTGAAGGTTTCCCAGGAAGAAGCCAAGGAGCTCCGCCAGGTAAAAACTGGGATAAATCCATGGATGGGAATTATCCCGGAATTTGATCCTTGCTGGAATTAATTTTCCTTGGGAATATTTGAATATTCCTCAGACCTGGAAATTCCCGGAGAATTTTTAATTGGTTTTTCTTTGCTGGAGAAATCAAGGATTTTCCAGGGATTGGTTGGAATGTGACCTATGGAAAGTCCTTATTTTAGTTCATTATCCTTAATTGTCATTAATTATTACTAATTATATATATTATATTAATTAATTATATTCTTAATTATTATTAATTCTTATTAGAGCTCATTCCCAGCTTTTTTGGTGGGATTTTTCCAGAGAAATTCTGATGTTTTCGGAACACGCAGAAGAAATTTTTAATGAGGAAATCACCGTGGAATCCAAGAAATGAATTTTCCCTGGAATTTCACTGGGAAAGGAAAATCTTTGGAGTTGGTTTTTATGGAATTTTCTCCCTCGGGATTTAGGGAGAGCTCAGTTCACCCTCGGGAGTTGCCTGGGTGTAACTTCACTGAGCAGGATCCAGAGAAAATCTGGGAATTCAGCCTTGGAATGGGATTTTTTTCTGGATCAACCTGGTGGGGTTTCCAAGTCAATAAAATCCAGATTTTCTCTCATTCCCAACAGAAAAAATGGGAAAAACTTCCCTCTGGGAAATGCTGTTGGGGTGATTTCCAATCCGTCCCCTTTCCCAGACTTCCAGGTGTGGCAGGAGAGGATTTGGATGAAATTCCTCGTGTTTGAAATCCAGGATTATTCGATCCCTGACAAGGATTTGGATTGGAATATTTGAGGGTATTACAGGGATAACGGGATGGATCCCAGGGAATTTCGCCAGTTTCCTGGGAATTTTCCCTGCACCAGGACAGCTTCCAGCATCCCATTTTTCCTGTTGGATTCCCGGTGTTGGGATATGAGGTCGTTTTTCCCAAGGTTTAGCAGAATTCCATGATTTGTTGGGAATCTCAGGTGCCTTTCCTGGAGCTGCACAGAGAATCCATGGCAGAGCCACCGGGATAAATGGGATTTTCCAGGGGCATTAATCCATGTGGGATCGAGCAGAATGTTCCTTCCAAACAACTTCTGGATGGATTCGGAATTCCTGGTTGGATTTGGGGAGCTGACAAAGCTTCGTGAGGAGTTTTCCTGGCTTGGTTCTCCCTCCAAATTCCATCCTGGCACGGGAAAAGCTTCGAAGGGAAAACTGGTTTGGGTGGGAATTTCGGGATGGAATTCCGATTCCCAAATAAATCCAGGAAGTGGGAAAAGGAGGAATATCCCGGTTTGCTTCCCACATCCTCCAATAAAAAAGGGAAGAAACTCTGGATCCACGGATCCAAGGCTGGGTTGGACGAGGCTCAAAGTCCTGGGATAGGGAGAGTTGTCCATGCTTGGAACAGGCTGATCCTTAAATTCCAACCCAAAGCATTCCCGGGATTCCCATCGCTCCGAGCTCCCGCCTTTCCTTCCCGCAGATCCTGAGGAAGCTCAAGGGCCTGGCGCTGGAGACGGAGGCGGAGCTGGAGCGCCAGGACGAGGCGCTGGATTCCATCGGCAGCTCCGTGGATCGCGCCACGCTCAACGTGGAGCGGCAGAACCGCAGGATGAGGAGGCTGACCTAATTCCCGGGAAGAGCAGGACTGCTTTGCCCAGAGGAACTTTGGGAAGGGTTTGGGATGAGGTTGGGAAAACGGAGCTGCTGGGGAGGAGTTCCTGAGGGGATTGAGGCGGGTCCTGGATCTTGGATCAGGGTTGGATCATGGATGATGGGTCTTGGATGGAGTTTAGATCTGGGATGGTGGATCTTGGATGGGGGTTGGATCTTGGATGATGGATCATGGATGGGGTTTTTGATCTGGGTTGATGGATCTTGGATGGGGGTTGGATCTTGGATGATGGATCATGGATGGGGTTTTTGATCTGGGTTGATGGATCTTGGATGGGGTTTGGATCATGGATGAGATTTGGATCTTGGATAATATATAAATCTTGGATCAGGGTTGGATCTTGGATGGTGGGTCTTGGATGAGGTTTGAATCTGGGATGTTTGGATCTGGGATGTTTGGATCTGGGATAATGGGTCTTGGATAGGGTTTGGATCATGCTTGGATGGTGGATTTTGGATGGGGTTTGGATCTTGGATGATGGATCATGGATGGGGTTTTTGATCTGGGTTGATGGATCTTGGATGGGGTTTGGATTTTGGATTGTATTTAGATCTTGGATAATGGGTCTTGGATGGGGTTTGGATCTGGGATGTTTGGATTTTGGATGATGGATCATGGATGGGGTTTGGATCTGGGATGGGGTTTGGATCTTGGATGGAGTTTGGATCATGGATGATGGATCATGGATGGGGTTTGGATCTGGGATGGGGTTTGGATCTTGGATGGAGTTTGGATCATGGATGAGGTTTGGATCTTGGATGGGGTTGGGATCTTGGATCAGGTTTAAATCTTGGATCAGATTTGGATGATTGTTCATGGATGGGATTTGGATCTTGGATGAGGGTTGGATCATGGATCATATTTAAATCTTGGATCGGGGTTGGGATTTTGGATCATATTTGGATCTTGGCTGATGGATCTTGGATGAGGTTTGGATCTTGGATGATGGATTTTGGATGGGGTTTGTATCCTGGATGTTTGGATTTTGGTTCAGGTTTGGATCGTGGATGAGGTTTGGATTTTGGATCATATTTGAATCTTGGATGAGGGTTGTATTTTGGACGATGTTGGATGATGGATTTTGGAGGGATGTTTGGATTTTGGATGAGGTTTGGGTCTTGGATAATGGATCTGGGATGAGGTTTGGATCTTGGATATTTGGATCTTGGATGAGGTTTGGATTTTGGATGTTTAAATCTTGAATCAGATTTGGATGATGGATTTTGGATGATGGATCATGGGTGGGGTTTGAATCTTGGATCATATTTAAATCTTGGATCAGGGTTGGATCTTGGATGATGGATCTCGGATGGGGTTTGGATCTCGGATGGGGTTTGGATCATGGATGGGTTTGGATCTCAGATGGAGTTTGGAGCCTTTTTTTGGCTGGAAAGTCTGGAATTTCCAGTCGGGAATGGGACGACCCTCGTGGGCTCTGCCCAACAAACCCTGTAAATATGAAGGGACGAGACCAGACCTGACCCCATTTTAATTAATTAATTAATTAATTAACTCGTTCAGTAATTAATTCATGTGCTTTTTTATTTTGCTGCTTTCCCGCCCAGGAATTCCCTTTCCAGGTCCTTCCCTAAAATCCTCAGGAGCTGATCCTGTTTTTTTTAATCAGTTTGCACTCGGCAGTGCTGGAATATTCCAAGGCTTTTCCCAGAATTCCTGAAAAAAAAAGGGAATATTTTCAGTTCAAGTCTGAAGTTTGCACTTGGCTCTGTTGAGAGCAGAGATTCCCCTTCCTAAATTAATGATATTCCAGAGGAAAACTTCCCATTTTATCCATCCCTGCCTTTTCCAGCTGCTTTTCACCTCAAAGGAGCTGTTGTAAAATAGATTTTTTTAAATTTTAAATTTTAATTTTAACTTTAATTTTAATT